>CM070692.1:0-265000 GCA_036346265.1 Melocanna baccifera | reverse complement strand
CAAGCTATGTTTAAGTGTTGGGCTACTGAACTTCGTTGGCCTTTCTTCTCAATATGCACCGGAAAGAAAGGAGAGCGAGATCTTCAGACCATTGCCGCAAAAGACACCTGCACGGGGCGGTAAGAAGGTTTATGGGTAGTGCACATTTGCAAGACTGCTTGCTTCACTATTTCATCGATGTTCTATACTACATCAAATTTACGCTACTTCCTGTTCTTTATAAAGTCCAATTGTGTACTTGTGTAATACACCCATCTTGTTCTGCACAGCGTCGACATCCCAATGCTTAAAGTTCACACTAATTCTCTCGTTCTCTCTCTCTAGAGTACTCGTGTATCTCCCTGTATCTCTATCGGCCGCTAGGAGCTAGCTAGCTGCCTTACTTCGCTAGTAATACACCCATCTCCATCTCCATCTCCATCTCCATCTCCATGGACGTCCATTTCTGCTACAGCACCACCGCCGTCGTGGTGCTGCTTCCCCTCCTCACCGTCCAACTCTTCTTGTTTTCTCCCGCGTCGTGCTCTTCTGATTCGTCCTACTACTGCGACTGGTGCCCTCGCCACTCCACCGCCTCTCTCTTCCCTCCGGACGCCGCCGACCTCATCAACGGTGCCTGCGGGTACGGGGCCACGGCAATGGAGCTCGACGGAGGTTACTATGTTGCGGCCGCGAGCGCCCACTTCTTCCACGACGGCCAAGGCTGCGGCGCGTGCTATCAGGTACGTCCTCTGCGTCAATTACAATTCGTTGCAAGAAAAGCAGAACAAACAAACTCATGCGTGATGAACGGAGATCGATGCTGATGAAACCAACCTTAATTTGGAGGTTAATTGATCTATTAGTTCTCGTTGCAGTTGAGGTGCAGAGACCGGAGGGCGTGCAGGGAGGACGGCGTCGACGTTGTGGTTACCGACGTGGTGAAGGAGGCGGCAACGAACCGGACAGCTGGGCCTCACTTTCTGCTCACCAAGGACGCATTCACGGTCATGTCTGCTGTTGATCAGTTCACGAGCTTGGACATGGCCGAGGTCGATTTCAGGAGGTAATTACGGTAGAGTTAGTTTACTACTCATTGCAGCCCACCGATAATTAACTTTCCCCGTTTCATTTCGCTACCAAACTGAGGACGACACAGATCGACAGGATTAATACAAACGTAAGTACGTACGTGCAGGGTGCCGTGCGAGTACAAGAACAAGAGCCTGGCAGTCCTAGTGGGGGAGACGAGCAGCCGGGACCGAGGTCACCTCGCCATCAACTTCCTCTACCAAGGTGGCCAGACCGACATCGCCGCCGTCGAAATCGCCCAGGTACCGTAAATATCCATCCATTCCGTGCAACCGCAAGCAAATTAAGCACACGTTGCAAGCTCCATGCGTGACGGCGCTAGCTGTTGACATGCAAGCAGGAGGGTGGCAGTCCCATGCCGTCGTGGCGGTACATGACGCGCCGCAAGGGCGCCCCCGCGGTGTGGCTCACGTCCCGCGCCCCCGCCGGCCCGCTGCAGCTCCGCCTCGTCGTCACGGCCGGCTCCGGCGGCAAGTGGCTGCGGACCGGCAGGGCGGTGCTGCCCGCGGACTGGCGCCCCGGCGAGGTGTACGACACCGGTCTGCGGGTAACCGACTTCGCCGTGCGCACCTGCAGCCTCTCCTGCGCCACCGTGGACGACGAGGGCGAAGAGCTCAGATGACACCTATGTACGTGTTAGACGTCTCGATTTACATGTTACACGTCTTAGCTCTTAGATCATATTTAAGACATGTCATGGTTTGTTCATCTATCTGACGTGGTGTATATATATAATCTTTGATTCCCCATTCTATTCAAATTGTGTGATTGTCTTAAATATTCAATGCTCTTATGGTATCAAAGGTGTCGCTCCTGAACTGCTGTCTTCACAGCTTCTGCTGCACCGTCTCTGGGAGATGATCTTGTCTCCATGATCTCTCCCGATGTGTTGCACAATCCGTAGTTTAAGTTGTGTCGCCGATCAGCTACCAATTAGGGTTTTCTCGGTCATCTTTAGATCGGGTTTTCTTTTCTTTTTTTTTTATCATATATCGGTTTACGTCACCCAACCGACCCGTCAATATTTCTCAGCTCCAGACTTCACCGAATTGCCTTTGATCTATCCGGTGCCTCCTCTCCTCTGATGACATTGTGGCGTGATATGGCGCGCTCGTCGACATGGCCCTCCTTCCGTGGCTTTCCAAGCGCCTCGTCTACCGTCATCATCACACTGGATCATCATCGCCGGCCCGTCGTCCGCGAGCACAAGCCGTCGCACTACCGGGAGCCCATACTTGTGGTCATGCCATCGATATGCACAGGCTGTCGCTGCATCGCCCGTCGTTTGCGAGCACAAGCCATCACACTACCAGGAGCCCATACTTGTGGTCATGCCATCGATATGCACAGGCTGTCGCTGCATCGCCCCTTCGAGCTGCAGTGTCGCTGTCCGTGGTCACCATTGCCATTGTCGACGCCACCGTGTTCGTCAACGTTGATTAGGTCCTTCGCTACCATCGACATGGCTCTCTCCTCTATGGCTACAACCATGGTCACCCCGCTCTCGACTACCTCAACAACAAAGGGCTATCTACTTCTGTTTTCACCAAGTTTCGATCCAGTTTGAACGTCCGTTCCACCGATGCTCTAACTACGGAGAGGGGGTGTTAGACGTCTCAGTTTATATATTAGACGTCTCAGTTCCTAGCATATCCTTAAGGTATGACATGGTTTCACACACCAGTTTGTCATGGTTTCATATTTACCTATTCACCTGTCTGACATGACCTATATATGTAAACTTTGGTTCTTCATTCTATTTAAATTACGTGATTCTCTCAAATATTCTACACTTCCACTACATATGCATGCAGCAATAAGAAAAGTTCGAGCAGCTAGCATAGCATCCATATCTTGGAGCTAGAGAAATTATTGGCACAAGCCAGGCTGCACCTTAGCAAATCTGTACATACATATATAATTCGGTCGATCGACACGACCCTGTAGAGTCTGCCCATCATGATCAGGGCCAACGGCAGCGGCTACTACTACGCAGAAGGTTCAGGTTGGATGGATGCACAGGTGCAATGATCAGGGCCAGCATGCAGCTGCAGAAATAAGGTCGGGAGGTCAAGAGATAGCAAAGCTCCAGCTTGTAAACTAGTACTGGCTAGCTAGGGGGAGGTTGTCATGTAGCGTCACGTGTGTAATGCAAACGCCAAATTAGTTGATTGATCTATAGGCGATATATATAATTCTTGCTCCTGGGATCACATGACCATGTTACTGTTGCTAGTTTCATGACCAAATTTGGCTTCCTTCATGGGCTTTTTTAGATTACAACAGAGCACAACGCACACCACACTCATCATACATCATACATGTATACGCGTGTGTGTTTGACTGAAACACATGTTATTAGCTTCTTCCATGAGTAACAACAAGGTTTGTTTGAGACCTACTGGTTAGAGATGCAATCGAAGCTGATACGAACAGATATCACTTATCTTATATCCTATTTCATATTTTTTTTCTCGGAGTCGGACATACTAGATACCCATTTCTTTATTTCATATTTATTTCATAAGTCTTTGGACGATCAGTTGGACGGAAATTATCCGCTTCTTTACACAGAACATTGAACAATAAGGTGCAATCAGAGCGAACACGGAGAGACTAATCGCCGAGAAATTAAAGAAAGATCACTCAATATTCTTCATATATTTAGATGTAGTAATCTATCTATATATTATCTTGTTCCTAACTAAAATCACAGTAGACTTTCTCATATCAACTAACATACGGATATACGCGAACGATATCACTTATCCCATATCTTATTCTATATTTTTTTCTTGAAGTTGGAGTCAGATACATTTAGTGTTGGATACCTATTTATCTCTTCTACATTCGTTTCGTGAATATTTAGTTGGTCGGTCGAAAAAAAATTATTTGCTCCGTTTGTACTCCTGCTCCTAGTTACTGACAGGCCAAGATGGGCCAGCAGCGCATACGGGCTATAGTGGGCCGGGGCCTGAACATTTGGCCCAAGAACATGTTGCGCTACACCAGTGACTGATTCAGATGATCCATACCCATCCGCCGGCGCAGACTCCCAACCCGACGCGGCGACACCGACCGAGAAGAAAGGGGACACGGCGGCGATGGGCGGCGGCGGGACGACGTACAAGGGGTACACCATTCCCCACAACAAGCGCTGGCACACCGTCGCCGGCAAGGGCCTCTGCGCCGTCATGTGGTACGCTCCCCATTGCATCCCCTCCCCAAATCTTCCCCTCCAGATCTGGTGGTGATAACTTTCCTTCCTTCCCTTCCAACGCCTGACTGCCGCCTTGTCTCCCTGCTTACTCAAATGGGATCCGTCCTCGGCGGGGGCTTCTTCTAGGTCAGTCCGATTTGGGGATCTTGACTGGGAGCCAGAGTGCGTCTGTCCGATCTGCTTCTGTTTCGGCCATGCGATTGACTGATTGCTGCATCTGAAGACCTATTGTCTCTGCAGTGAACTAGTGATTCACAGGCAACCGCTTATGTGTATCACGTCCTTGTAACCTTGGGAAGACCATAGACCCTACTAGGCGATTTGAAGAGGAGTTGCATAGGAAGCCGGTCAAAGTATAGCTGCATGTCAGGATCTAAGTGTGGCCGGCTTTGGTTGCTTTTGCTCAGTGCTCTTCCTAACAAGGGTTTGAGAAGAAGCTCTCTGTTGTTTCACTTTCATATCAAACCGGAATGGGAGTCTAAGTTATCATCATGGTACAGACTTAAGACCTTAATCAACACACGGGTAGATAACAATAAGCAAATAGGAGGGTGGTGGGTGACGTTTCTTTGCTGTAATGTCATACTTATTAGTAAGATGCCCGTGCGTTGCAACGGAGTACCAAAAAAGGGTGATATATGTCAGCAAACATGAGAACATCAATTTTCCATGGGAACGTGCAATTTGGGGATGGAAGGAGCATGCTGTATGCATGCGTAGGGAAGGACGATGGACAAACTCTCCTTTTATATTAGTGGAGAGCTTAAACAAGACATCAGGAAAAATAAAATAACCACACTGAAACCACGGTGATCCTACCGAATCCATCACCAACCAATTACTGCGGCCATACTAAGTATCAATTGCAAACCACAGTGCCATTAGTTCATTACCGCACAGTCCACAAAGATGCCTGGTAGTAAATTCTTCAGCATCCTTGATCCTTCGTTTATATATGTACTGATGAATTCATTCACTGCTTATAGTCCATATTCTGCCCGACTACCTTCCCTTTGTCCACATGAGCCTGATGCACTATATAGTACTCCCTCCACTCAATAAAGGAAGTCGTTTTGGACATCAACACAGTCTCTGAAATGTAATTTTGACCACTCATTTCTATTGTAACATATTTATAAAACTAATAAATTTATAAAAGTACCTTTTGAGACAAATCTACATGTATCACTTTCATGTATCCAATGTAAATATTAAAAAAGATGCTGGTAGCCAAAGTTTGTAGTGTTTGACTGCACGTAACGCAAAACGATTTTCTTTTGTGACTGGAAGGAGTATAATCTCAAAGCGGACTGGTTTTTCAAGCTAGAGCTTGACATCCTTGACTTTATTTAAATTATTGAATTTTAAGCATACCCAAGTATGATCTCTGTTACCGGTATATTCAGGTACAATTATCCTGCAAGCATGATTCTGGAATCATAACCAAATTTTGCTGTGTGCAGGTTTTGGGTTTTTTACAGGGCTAAGCAGGATGGTGCTGTGCTCTTGGTAATATTCTCTTTCGATTTTGTTGCTTCCGCTCCACACTTGTTCTTGATTTACTTTGATCCATGTTTAATAATATTAATGTTTATAGGGTTTGCGTCATCCTTGGGATGGCCATGACGATCACTCTCATGGTCATGGACATGAGCATGAGGTATCACTACCTGACCATGTTGTGTTCACCTAGTGCAATAAGACCTGTGCATGAACTCCTTTTGTAAACGACCTGAAAGGCTTTTACTGCCTGATTCCTGTGCTTGTCAACACCTGGATATTTCTTTTTCTTATGAAAATGTTCTCTCTCTCTCTCTCTCTCTCTCTCTCCTCACTTGTTTTGCTTTTGAGAATGTAAATACAAAATTGGACAAAATGTTGCAACTTGCAAGATTACTGAATTGCCGGGTTATTGCACATTTCCCTATCCTGTAACATTTATGTGATTGGGAAATGACCGAGCAAATGTTATAACTGGCCTTTATGTGATAATAGCATGTCTGTTTGATGATATCCAGCAATAAAGATGTACTGCTTTTTAAGCTGAAAAGGGAAAAAAACGAAGAGTCACTTGCCTTGCTGAGAACTTATGGATTCTTATTATTTTGTTTAGGCGGCGTCATCGTCATCATCACCATCGTCTCATTAAGTTCATTGCTCAAGGCGGCTGAGGGAAACTCGCTGCTTCACATGTTCCAACTGAAGTGTCAGTTAATAAAGTACGATGGAATTAATGTTGTTTTGCAACCTGTTTCGCACAAACTGGTTTTCTTATGGTCGTGCTTATGTATTTGCTTTGAAGGTTCAGTGGAAATGTTGAGAAATAATTTATGTATGTTGTTGGCTCCTTGTGGTCAGTGCTTGTGATGCTCCTTGCTTGCTCTGCTGCTATTACCCACACCAGATCTGTTTTTGTGGGCTATAATAATAGCTGAGTGCTCGTCGATGCCATGCGACCGTATAGCATGTAAAGTCTGGGCTTGTGTTCTTTAGTATCTAAGTTTGCAATAATTCAAGTGACGGTTAGTACCCGAGCCCCTGCCTATTGAACGTTGATGGGCCTCGAGACTAAGCCCTTAATGGTTTAGATGACATGAAATGCGCCAGCTAGGTGATGAGTTGCAACTTACAGCATAGTCTGAAGCCATGGTTGCATAGTTGTACCGGAAGCCATCGTGTGTCATGGCAGTGCAAGGCGGAATCAGCTAGTGTCAGGCGTAATCTGTAAGTCATTCCTGTGATCGACCGATTCTTATAATATTTTTTTGTGTATTTTTGGAAGTATAATAAGTTCTTTGTTGTTAGTTTCGTTTATTGCACCATTAATCTTTTATTGCACTTATCTGCTAGTAAAATTTAGAATTAAAATATTACCCACATTTCTAATAGGCGTAAATAGACAAGAGGTTAAGAGGGGAGCTCAGAAAGATTTGGCAAATAATAATGTTTATAGAAACAGTTCTATTTTGTTTTTTTTCACCTTCAAATGTTTGGTCTCGATTCTTCTTTTCTTGGCATTTGTTCAAACAAGACCCCTCTTAACAGAGCTGTCTGGTTAGGTCGTGGTGTAATCGTAAGCACTAGTAACAGTCTACTCAATGTCAGTACAAGCATTATACAAGGAACTATACATGTTTGCAAAAAAACATTGTAAAAGATCAATGTTGTTCCTACAAGTAGGATACTCCGTTTCCCTTGTTTACTCACATAATCATTCCGAACATTCAGCTGCCTTGCTTCCTCAAGCGACAAACAACTCTGCCTCGCCGTCAATGAACAGGCTCATGAACTCCTCCCCGTCCACGGTCTCCTTCTCCATCAGAAGCTGAGCGAGCCTGTGGAGGATGTCAATGTGCGTGGTGATGATCTGCTTTGCTCTCGAGTAGGACTTCTCCACGAGCTCCCGGACCTCAGCGTCAACCACGTCCGCGGTGGCCATCGAGTAGTCCTTCTGGCTCGACATCTGAGACCAAATAATGTGAAAATGTCAAACTACTATTCAAACCGTTGCTTAATAACTAGTCAAGTGATAGAAATTTTGAAAAAGCAAAGCTAGTCCAGGCGAGACATAGCTCCACGTTGGGCAGGGCAACCAGGGTCTACTCACAGCCACGCAAATGAGATGTTTGCCTAACTGGTAGTGTTTGTTTTGTCACTGCTTTCAAGTTTGAATAAACCATCTATGAAATGGGACACGGATGGTGACAAAATTGGCAGTATAGGAGTGACGTGCTACAGGAATGCACTAAACTGGAAGGCAGAGTGCACCAGTCATCAAGGTAAATGGACAGTTACAAATACTGAACATATATAGAAGATAACCTTTCCTAGATGCTGGTAGAGACTTCATGAGTCAGGACACCAAGCAAATGAGGACAAGCAACGTTGGTCAGATCCATTTTTTAGTTGAAGTTTGCACGTCTAGTTCCTTGGTTAATATTGACAGGTTCTGCTTTCACAGTAACGTGTTTTTCCTTGCAACAATCTACTTGCATCATAGAGGCATACCTGCTGGCCCAAGAAAGGATTTCCACCAGGCCCCCCAATCGCAACTTGCCCGATCTTCTTGCTGAATCCAAATCTTTCAACCATTTGTCTTGCGACACGTGAGACCTGCATAAAGTCGTTTGAAGCCCCTGTTGTCACGTTTTCCTGGCCAAAGATCACCTCTTCAGCTACCCTGCAAACCATGTCAGCTCAAACAGTTCGTCACTTTGCACAACAGCAGCAGCTAGTGGATGCAGAAAGCCAGAAACAAACAAACTTTCATGAAAATCACACCTGCCACCAAGGGCTACGGCCATTTGGTTCTCTAGATAGCTCCTGCTATACAGTCCAGACTCAAGCCTCTCTTCGCTTGGAGCAAAGAATGTGAGTCCACCAGCTTGGCCTCTAGGAATGATTGAAATCTTAGCAACAGGATCATATTCAGGCATGAGAGCACCAACAAGGGCATGACCAGCCTCTGCAAAATCAAAAGTTCAAAAACAGATTAGGAATCTGTGCAGTACAGGATGATTTCAAGTTTTAAGTTACAACTTATGGTGACAAAATTTACCATGGTAAGCCACAAGTCTCTTCTTCTCTTCTGAAACAACTGCATTTTTCTTCTCAGGCCCAGCAATGATCCTCTCTAGAGCATCGGAGATCTCATCCTTGCTTATCTCCTTCAGATCACGACGAGCAGCAAGAATGGCAGCCTCATTCATCAAGTTTTGAAGATCAGCTCCAGTGAAACCAGGGGTTCTTCTAGCAATTTTCTCAAAGTCAACATCTTTTGCCAATGCTTTCCCTCTGGAGTGAACCTATTAGATAACAACATGTCTTGTAAGCTAGTGTATAGATATAAATAAAAACTCAACAAACAGGGAAGTTCAAGGAGAAATCTATCCGAGAGGCAAACTTTATGTATCTCAGCATAGCTTGTACAAAGAAATTTAGCCGGACTAGATGGATATACATTGAAATCCCTAGAGTTGGGAGCAGCAAGGATAGATGAACTAGTAAATGCAAAGCCTTTGATCAATTGATTCACTAGGAAGACAAAATACTCAAACAGAAATGGCTCACTGCCCATATGGGCCAGCATATATTTAAAAATATGACAACCACAGACAGTTTAATAAATGAAGATAGCTGGTCCTGTCCAGATATGCACAAAGTTGAATTATAATTTCTCCCAAACTGAGACCGCTCTACTGTTAAACAATACGTAATCTCTTGAGTTACTCTTTTTTTAACATGCTCTTGAACTGCTAAAGATATCCGATGCGATTTTCCTACTCACATTGCCAATTGTGAGTTGGTAACTGATTTTGTTAAATAAAGAGTTAGAAAATTTTTCTCATTAGTTATCACAATATTAACTTTTGAGGAAAATAATTAATACACAGTTGAAACCACAGAGACATTACAATACTGACAACAATTTTATCATTCTAGAACTAAGAGAAAAGCAACATCTAATGAATTAATTATCTTATAATAGATATTAATTAGTTCACAAGGGCCAAACTAGGATGCAGAACAAAATCATGTTGTGCATTCATATAACCACATATTGTATGAGACATGAATCATATTCCATCTTGATTCTTGAACAAATTTCGAAAGTTTTGGATATTTATGTACACGATGATTAATTGACTACCTCTATGGATCATAACATTGTGAAGTTCAGCAGTAAAAAAATTCCAAAGCTACAGTTGAACTAAGTTGATGAAGTAACGGATTTCTAAAAATTTCAGACAAAGTAAGGGAAATGATCTCCAGGCTAAAGTAAGGAGATGAGGACTGATGAACAGTTAGGGGTGAAAACGAATTAGATAGTGCCCAAACCATATTCGTATTTGTGAACGATACAAATATGAATCCGAATATTCTCAAATGCAAATACGGATCGAATATTGTAATGAATTCGAATCGAATATATACTGAATTCGGTCGGATCCGGATATCCTCATAACTTATGTAGTATGAAGACATTAATGATATTTTATCCTTGTACAATCACACTTAATCATTCTAATTCATTTACTTCACCTAAAGAAACACAAATTCACTTTCAATTAAAAAAACTTGTCCAACTAATTAGTCATATTGTAATAAAATATGCATATTGATTCGTCAAATACGGATACGGATAGTCTAGATAAAATAACATTTCGAATGGTTAAAGTCCATACTATATTCACATCCATATTTTTTTATGTGACTTCGAATATGATAGAAATTGTTAATCGGATGGAAAATTCTATATTATATTCACATCCTATCGAATACGGATAATTTGTATATACTTTTCACCCCTATGAACAGTACATATCCAAGGCCAACAAACACTGACCAAATTAGTTGTCTAAAAATGTAAGTGAATAAAATGAGCTGTGGTCTCATTAGGCATGCATATTGCATGGTCAAACAAAAATGAGTAAGCTTCATATCAATGGTAGTCAGGTAGTGCCTACAAACTAGCTACATAGCTATAATCTTGAATTCTTAAAACAAGATATGAAATTTCAGTGATGTCAGATTTAACAAGATACTCTTATCAAAATCAAAGGGGCAGATGACTGCAGAATGTCTACCCCATTTCCATCTATGAAATGATGTATGCCACAGCCTTCTACAAAATGACACGAAACATTTCAGGCAAATTATTCCGAAATTTCAATTCTTAACTAAGTTTACCATGTTCGAAGCAATTAAATTCCCATTCCATGGATTAGCCACTATAAAAATGTCAGCCAACTATCATCCTCAATGAGTGGCACTGAGCTAAGCAGGTTTGCAAGTTTATTTAGCAGAATTCAGAGCAGTGTCTACTAAATGCAAAGCAATCACAAGTATGTTAAACATCAGCCACTGCTCACCTCAAGAATCTTGACACGGCCAGCGACATCTGGTCGGTCGACGGTGACCTGCCGATCAAACCTCCCTGGCCGAAGAAGCGCTGCGTCCAGCACGTCCGGCCTGTTTGTGGCGGCGAGCACAATGACCCCACTGTTCCCGGCGAAGCCATCCATCTCCGTCAACAGCTGGTTAATGGTCTGCTCCCTCTCATCGTTGCCCCCACCGAGCCCGGCGCCACGCTGCCTCCCGACAGCGTCAATCTCATCGATGAACACAATGCACGGCGCCTTGGCCTTGGCCTTCTCGAAAAGGTCCCTGACCCTGGACGCGCCCACACCGACGAACAGCTCGACGAACTCGGACGCCGCGCAGGAGAAGAAGGGCACCCCGGCCTCCCCCGCGACGGCACGCGCGAGCAGCGTCTTCCCCGTGCCAGGCGGGCCGACGAGCAGGCAGCCCTTGGGGATCTTGGCCCCCAGCGCGGTGTACTTGTCGGGGTTCTTGAGGAAATCGACGACCTCCTGCAGCTCGAGCTTGGCCTGGTCGGCGCCGGCGACGTCGGCGAAGTTGACGCCGGTCTCGGGCACCTCCTGGAACTTGCTCTTGGAGCGGCCAAAGTCCATGGGCCCGCCAAGGCCGCCAGGGCCGGCGCCCGGGCCGCCCTGGGCGCGGCGGAAGAGGAAGAAGAGGCCCGCGAAGGCGAGGAACGGGAAGAGGAGGTTGCCGACGAAGGCAAGGAAGCCTCCCGGGCCGGCGGCGTCGCCCTCGGCGACGGAGATGTCGACGCCGTTGGTGGCGAGTATGTCGATGAGGTCGGGGTCGTTGGGGACGACGACGGTGGCGCGGCGGCCGTCGATGGCGGTGAGCTGGAGCAGTGCGCCGTCCTTGGAGAACCTGACGCGCTCGACCTTGCCCTTCTTGACGGCGTTGAGGAACTCGCTGTAGCGCCACTGGGCGCCGTCGGGGAGGTCGGCGTCGGCGGAGGGCGTGGGCGCGGTGAGGAGGGAGCTGGAGAAGGGGTTGGCGGTGGGCGACGGGGACTCGACCTGGAGCTCCGGGGGCGGGGTGGGGGGCGCTGGCGCGTCGGCAAAAGCAGGGAGGGCCGGGGAGGCGGCGAGGGCGAGGAGGACGGCGGGGAGGGGCTTGAGCGGCGGGAGGGGGAGGCGGGTGGGCGGCTTGAGGGAGGAGGGCATGGGGAGGGAGGCGGTGATGAGGAGGTGGGAGGCGGAGGAGAGGGAGGGGGGCGCCATGGCTGGCTGATGCGTTCGTTCGTCGACTCGACTGTGTGCACCCACTCACTCGCAGCGGAGGAGATTTTATGCCCTATCATCCATCGTCTCATTCCAAAGCCAATAAATAGATAGAAACACGAGCGAGGGACGTGGAGCCGAAACTGGCCATTGATCTCCCTCTGGGCTTTCTCCGTGACACCGCATACTCCTACACACCTCTTCTCTTCCCAAACAGCGATAAGATAATGCCCATGGTTTATTCGCTTTTTTTTTAAAAAAAACCGTAGATACTGAAAAAAATATTATAGCGACGATTAGCTTTTACCGAGTAATTAAATTTTAAAAATTAAAAAATTATATCAAAATATAAGCAATATAAAGAAATAATCAATAAAAAGCTACAAAAGATAAAATTTAAAAGCCGATATATTTTAAAAGCTAGAAACATAAGTTATTTAGAGCAGAGCAGAACGAGTTTCTAAGTAGTTCTATCTTGTGCTCAAAATAAAATGGTGCACATTATGCTGATCATTCATAGCTCTAGTAAAACATTTTGATTTTGCTGATCATCTACCTTTTTTCCGTTAGATGGCTCAACTCATAGAAAATTTCTTAAAAGTACACTTGTTTTGGTGTATGGGAGGACAGCACATCTTTTACTTTTCAGCCCGTTCAATCAGTTTTTTGTGATGGATTTCAGTTTTTGTTTTTTAGACTGAAAATAACATTGTAACGAAATTAGTTTTTTCTTAAATTTATAATTAAAAAAAATAAAAAATCGTTATATCTCTATAAACAATACAAAGAAAAAAAATTATATTAAGAAAACTAACGTGTTTTAAATAATTATTGGCTTTTAAGGGGAAAAACTGTGTGAACGGGGCCTCGGTCCGAAGGAGATGCTGCCGTGCCGGTCGTTTGGTTTTCGTTTTGGATGCGTGTCACGCTCCGGGCCAAGAGCAGGAGGAGAGGAGAGTTGGAGCAAGCAACAAAGCTAAGCAGGCAATTGCCAGCCTGTTAAGCCTAATGGCCCAATCGCCAGGGCCCAAGCAACCAAACCCCTCTCTCGTCTCGAGCAAGGAGGCGGCGCCGGGGCAGACGCTAGGAGGGGGCAGCTGAGCGCCCGATCCTGTAGACGCTGGGAGGAGGAAGAACTGAAGAAGGCAACTCTCCAAACAATACGTAATTTGTTACGATTTCAACTTTCATACTTTAAACTTTTATGTTTGCGTCCACATTGTCGAAATCCTATTATCCCCCACTGCTACTAGGATATCATTGTTGTTTTGGTAGTTTACACGCTACCAGATAGGCAACAAGTTTCATTTGTCCTTCCTTATATCTAGGTAGTCCATGCATTTGGTTTACACGAGCAGGGATCACAAACTTGTTTTGCAAAAAATCTCGGAGGGCAGCGAGACAAACGAAATTCTGTTCTTTCGTTCAAAATTTCAAACGAAATGTTCAGACACCATTTGAATTTTGACCCAAAAAAATTAACCAAAATTTAGACAAAATTCAAATAGCGACAGATCTGACCAAAATTTGACCAAATCATACATGCTTCGGAGGGTAACGAATGAGCGAAATTTCACCGAAATTGTGAACCTGCACATGATAACTTGTGCTTACTTGTCGATACCTCTCTTATCTCCTGCATGTGTAGTAGTAATTAGTGGAGCAGTTACTATGAATCTATGACGATTATTTTTGGAACTATTTTAGTGATACAATTGCAATTATTGCCAACATGGTACGTAGCTAATTAACGTATTAATTGGTGGGGAACTGTCAAAAGAGTGAAGATAAAATTGCCTCTATACCCCTTATTTTGGTACGTAGCGCCTCTCCAATGCACTGTTGGTGAAAACCACAGGTGCTGAGTCACAGGCAAGGGCGGATTTGGACATGGGGGGTCAAATAGATGACAAATTTTTTACCAAGAAAGTCAATTACAGAAAAATATAACATAACAATACAAAAGAAAGTTACATTTCTATTAATTTAAATTTGGCTCTATGCCTACCAAGAAGATCATAAATATCAATAATTTAATCAAAAGCAAACTTCTCTTATTCAGGGGGGATAAATACTTTACAAGATAATTATTAAAATACTTAATGGCTAATCAAAGGAAACACAAACATTAGAGGGGGGCCTGGCCCTTGCTTTCCCCCCTTGTCTCTGCCACTGATCACAGGAACCTTATCTCCAGGCCTGATAGCAGCCTTCTCATCAAAAGGTGCGTGCATGTCTGGTTGTTTTCATTACTGATCCATTCTAGTGCACTTTAGTAGTTGATAATATTATGACTAGTTCTGAAAGATAATTGCATAAAAATCTATGGTATCAACGATTGCTCGATGGTGATTCATAGTCTATATGAGATTAAGATGATGTTTTATGATATTCTGCTAGTACTTTGAGTAGTTGGCAGCCATTGTTAATGTTTGTTGTTGTTCTTGCCGTAGCCTTAATCATCATGTACTGTGTTCCTACTTATTGTTACCTTCAGTTAAACTTCAGTTTTATATTCATGCTTGTTGTCCTGACAATCTAATTATCGTAGTAAAGGATGGTTCATAACTTGTTATAATTTCTGAATTGCAATTGATTATTGTGGTAAGGCAATTAGCTCAAAACTAGCGGAATATCTAGAAATCGTCATTTTAATTATTGGTTAGATTTAGACCACCGTGGCGAAGAGGCCTTGCTTAATGCAAGAGGAGCCCAACATCTTAGAGCACAAACTACAATCAACAATTTGAGTGATAGGCTAATTGTTCACTTATTTTTAGCAGCCATGTTAAGCATGATTTTATATTTAAATGACTTGAGAGAGATTTATGTAGTTGCAATTATTGTTTTAATGCTCTTGCCATTTAATCTATGTTGGGAGCATGCTTGATTTATAATTATGGAATTTTAATTGAATATTTGCAGAAACCGTATTTATCTAAAGAAATGAAACTACTAGGATGGATTTAAGTTTCTGGCTGGCACGTACGATTGACGTCAACGAACAAAGAGGAAAATGCTCGGAAACGACGTCGCCATTAATGATGGCTGTCATCGATCCAGGAAATTCCACATGCATGTACGTACGTACGATCAATTCGTTGATTAGTTCGGCGGTCAAAGCTTTTAGGTCCATCTAGCCGCCGAGTTCGAATTCCACATGCATGGAAGCCTCTTCTTACCCGATCGATCGGGCACGTCATACAAGCGGTGTTGTGATGTGTTGTTGGTTGGGAGCCCGGACTAGTTTGTTCGATTTTGTTTTGGACACGTCAGGGTTGAGTTCAGCTGCAAATGAGTTGATTTTGATGAATGAATCTTTAATGTCTAGAATCCTCTGTCTAAGATATTGCATATTTAGTTTGTTTTCAAATAAGATTTAGATTTCATTCCAATTAGATTTGATTTTTGGCATCAATGCTTTCGATTTGGCCTAAGACTTAGGTTGGATTTTAGAGTTGAAAAACGGGGGTCCGGTTTAGTTTAGATGGAGATCAGATTTGGCCTACTCCTTGGATATCTATAGGTACAAGTAAACGTGAGAACATATTTGGATGATTGGTAGGATTTTGATGATAAACCAGTAAATTATTTATGTAGAGTTAAACTAATGGGGTGATCGAGCGATGTGTGAAAAACACAGAATGAGTTAGTGGATAGTGTCTCTAATCCATATCACTCCCTAGAATTACTTGTGCACACAATATCATATAAGATTTCATTCCTTGGGAATTTTTTTTTTCAAAGTTCTCAAATCTCAGAACATTTGGTGCATGGAATTGGTTCTCAGGCTTTGTTTGTTTTGGTAGAACTCAATCCATGAATTATAAGTAAATATCTTTTTCCTTGGTTGTAGTATAAACATATATATAATTTGTTACATTTGAACTTCTATACTACGTCAATATTTAAATTTATGTTAAAATAGATATATCTTAAATTCGCACCTCGTGTTAAAATTCTGAGTCCGCCGCCACTGTGCCCCGAGACCTCTATATAAAGACATGCGCTCCCACCGCTTCTTGCACACCACTACTCACAAGCAGTAGGCCGTAATACCAGATAGAATTAGCTTAGCAAGATCGAACCTGCTAGCTAGCTTGCACGTGCTTGGCACGATGAGAGCACTGGCGGTAGTGGCCATGGTGGCCACGGCCTTCGCCTTGTCCGCGCGCGCCGAGCAGTGCGGCTCGCAGGCCGGCGGGGCGCTCTGCCCCAACTGCCTTTGCTGCAGCCGTTTCGGCTGGTGCGGCTCCACCAGCGACTACTGCGGCGCCGGCTGCCAGAGCCAGTGCAACGGCTGCTCTGGCGGAGGCGGAGGCGGCGGAGGTGCCGTCGGGTCCATCGTGTCGCGGTCGCTGTTCGATCAGATGCTGCTGCACCGGAACGACGCGGCGTGCCAGGCCAAGGGCTTCTACACGTACGACGCCTTCATTGCCGCCGCCAACTCCTTCAGCGGCTTCGGCACCACCGGCGACACCGACACCAGGAAGAGGGAGATCGCCGCCTTCCTCGCGCAGACATCCCACGAGACCACCGGCGGCTGGGCCACGGCGCCGGACGGCCCCTACTCGTGGGGCTACTGCTTCAAGCAGGAGAACGGCGCCACCGCCGACTACTGCCAGCAGAGCGCGCAGTGGCCGTGCGCCCCGGGCAAGAAGTACTACGGCCGCGGACCCATCCAAATCTCCTAGTACGTCAAGCGTCATCCGATGATGAATTCATGATTTCGAAATTTCGACTCGAATTCGTATCTTCTAATGAACGATATATATATAATGAACTAATTGGAGAGCATGCAGCAACTACAACTACGGTCCGGCGGGGCAGGCCATCGGCGCGGACCTGCTCAACAACCCGGACCTGGTGGCGACGGACCCGACGGTGTCGTTCAAGACGGCAATCTGGTTCTGGATGACGGCGCAGTCGCCCAAGCCGTCGTGCCACGCGGTGATCACCGGTCAGTGGAGCCCGTCGGGCGCCGACGTGGCGGCGGGGAGGGTGGCCGGGTACGGCGTCATCACCAACGTCATCAACGGCGGGCTGGAGTGCGGCCACGGGGCGGACAACCGCGTCGCCGACCGGATCGGCTTCTACAAGCGCTACTGCGACATCCTCGGGGTGAGCTACGGCGCCAACCTCGACTGCTACAACCAGAGACCCTTCGGTTGATCGATCTCCTCTTTTGCCATCGTGCACGTACGTACGTACACATGCAGTGATCAAGAAGAGCAAGCAAGCTAGCTCTCTCCTCTCCCTGCTATATACGTATAGTACGCACCTATATACTACAGATGAATAAACTGATGGTATATATCGGGATGCAACAATTAATTAATGTACCGTCATGTGTTATCGAATAAAACAGCATCGATCAATTAATATTACATCCGTGCATATATGCATATGTTTCCAGACTAGCTTTGATATCCATATACAAACGTACGTCGACGTTCTCGAGAATATTGATTTGCAAAGGCAAACAAGTTAGTCGATCGGATCGAGCTTAACTACTGAGCACCGACCGATGGATGCATGCTTCTCGATCGTGTGCATAAGCGTCGATCAGATCTATCGATCTATCTTTGGCAGATAGATACCGGCAACTTTCCGTCTCGATCGATCTTGGAAGGAAAAAAGCAGCTTCCAAATCCGGCCGCGTTGCACTAAGACTTTGGTTTGGCCCATGGCAACTGAGCTAGCTGCATGCATGCGTGGGATTCCAGCTAGCGGAGACAAAGCATACGTACGTATAGCTAGGCACTCGGTGGGAAAGCCTTTATCCAAGCCTTTGCAAAATTTCAATTTTGCTCTCCCACTCCAAATGTAAGTCGTTTTAGATATTGATATAGTCTTCAAGGTGACACTTTGACCATTAATTTCTATGAAAAATATATTGTTTCAAATAAAAATAATGATACAATACAGAAGTATATATATTTCATAATAGATCTAATAATAATAGCAATTTTATGTTGCCAATCTTCGTAATTCTTTATATATTGATAGTCAAACTGAAAAGAGTGAATTTCATAAAATCACATCTAACCCTGCAACCATCACCTTTTACTTAAAAGAGTGAATTAAAAGAATCACGCTTCCATCACCTGCAACCATTCTAGTGGGCCCGATGTCATTGAGACTACAAAATCTAACCCTTTTACACCAACGTGGTGGGCACCACTGCTTGGCAAACCGTGATATGGCTGGTTCAATATCTTTTGAGAGAAGGCCTCTTTGCGGCTTGCAGAGACTACATTTGAGCCTTGGGCCACTCCATTTTTTTAACCCACATGCCATATCGGTTACGCAGCAACGCCCTCCACGTCGGTGACATACATGCCCACTCTAGCAGGGTTATGTGTTGCAGGTGACGAAAGTGTGATTATTTAAAACAATCGGTAAAAATAAGTGTAGTTTTATGAAGCTAGTTTTAAAAGGTAGGTTTCTGATTGATTTGTAAGAATATGTGCGATTTTGTTAAATATATTTAACTTAAAAATATTTCACCAGCACAGATTCTAAAACGATTTATATTTAAAATCGGAGAGAGTCCAATGGATAGGCACAAGTGTGTATATGAACTGTGTAGTGTGAGTGGAGCGCGCATCTTCTACGTGCTCTCTGAAGGAAGGTTGGACATCCATGTACACCAGCTAGCTAGCAGGATATGTATGACCCAATATCTCACCGCACAATGCGGCAGCTGGAGCACAAAGTCTTGAACAATTCTCCACAAAACGGGCACTGAAGGCAAGCAGAAGGTCATGCATGTATGTGAACATCCTTGTCAAACACACACACACACACACAGAGGACCAAGGAGCCAATAATTCTACTTGGCTGCAAGCTAGATCGATAAACATTATGCATAGTAGGCGGCACAGTCTGGCACGCTATGGGACGTTACGGTATTGTCTAATTAGTCCGTTAGTCTAGGCAGGTTATACCATGCTCACCTACAGATTCAGCTATAGACCCAAACACGGCCTACTAAATTTAAGGGTCATGCCTGTACCGGTCCAAATCTATTTAGTCCGATGGGGTAAGAAGACCCATGTAGCCTATTATGGCTTGAAAGTTTTGAAATATTATAATCATTCTAAAAAGTGCCAAATTTGACAGTTACTGCATCTAACAGGTTAAAATAGCGTTAAACGGACTGTGTCTATCGTACATAACAGGCCGAACTTGCCTAATGAGCTGCTATCGTGTCTAACAGGCTAAACATGTCTATTCGGCTGTGTCTATCGTACATAATGGGCCAAACTTACCTAATAAACTGCTATCGTGCCTAACAGGCTAAACGTGTCTATTCGTGCCGTGCCTAACGGGCTATTTGTATTGGACCGCACCTAATGGATGAGTGTAAACCCAAACATGGCATTGAAGTTTTGTAAAATCCTTGATTGTATCAGTGAGTGAAGTACAAGAGATGTGTGGTAAACTTTCGGCGGCCGATAATATCTGTGTGTGTACGCAGTGGCTATAAAGGATGCGGTAAACTTTCAGCGACGTAATTTGTTGGGTGGTTATTCAGTTATCTGTCAATGTGGGAGAAAAGGTTTGGTAAGTATGGCCCTCAAAACCTTGTATTGTGCCTTGCGATTTGTGATATTATGATCGGACGGCTTTGATTGCAGATTTCTCCGTCAGGCGTGAGGGCAGAGAAGAGACGACGAGGGCATTACCACCAGAGGCAATGCATAGCAATATCTATAAAATCTATAATTTACTATTTCATATAAATTTAAAACTAGAAATAATTTTTTTAAATATATAATATCTAGCAACCACTCTACTTAATTAATGTATTCCCTCCTAGTCATCTCCTCTCTCCTTTTTATCAATCCATATCATCTACTTTCTTGGTCCTCTTAAATAGATAATATTTTATATGAGACACTACTACCATCTTTCTTCTTTAGTTATCCTTTCATACCAATCTTTTATTTACTTAACATGCTATGGACAATGCTTCCATCATCTCATTTAGGAGTGCTCTGACCAAACCAAACCAAACCAAACCCTGCCAGCTTGGGCCGTCTCTGCGGCCGCCGCGTTAGCTACCGGGCCGAATCATTTCTGACGGGCCGGCCTTTCTGTCGCCAAACTCAGCCACGGGCTTCCAAGTCGTAATGCTGGTTTCATGGTCACTAGTAGTCTGCTGGTTTGATCAATTCAAAGTGCTTGGTTACAAAAACAGTTCAAAGTGTTTGATTACAAAATAGATAGGTAGTAGATATCAAACCAGTAGTTGCGCAAATCACTTTGTACATATATATAGCCACATATTGAAATACAGAGCTCTCATCTCCGTCTTGATTACAATCACAAGAAAATAAAATTAGTAGTGTCTGTACAGAGTGACAAATAATTCGCTAGCTAGCTCTCCGTCGCTCTGTAGCTCCAGTGCAGGCATGGCGAAGCTGCTGACTCCGGCACGGCAGCCGGAACTGAACTCGCACGGCCGGACATGTATTCCTTGTACTCATGTTTAGTAGCCAGCCAGCCAGCCAGCCAGATAAACTCAACCCGTAGAAACAAAAACATGCATGTCTTACATCCATGCATATATATTAATCGTCTCTGCGTGTAAGATCATCTTAGTTCCTATCTGATTGGTTTTCTTCTTCTTCTTCTTCTTCTAGCTAGAAGCTCTCTCTTTTTTGGAGGTATTTTCTCGTTTTCTTCTAGAAGTTGAGCACGCTGGCGTAGTATGGAGACCAGCTCTCCATCCAGGGGCTCCTCGGCTGCGCCAGGAACGGGTCCTGCATCCACTCCAGCCCGCCCCCGCCGTGCCTCGCCACGTCCAGCTGCGGCAGGCTCAGCCTTGCGGGCCTCACCACCGCCGCCGCATCAACGTCCTCTTTCTTCATGCCGCCGCTTGGTCTGCCAACTGCAACGGCGGTGCCGGCCACGAGCATCTCCTCGGTGGCAATGGCGTGATGGGCCTCGTGGTCCGACGAGGAGATGGAGTCGACGGGCGAGCCGGTGTTGTTGGAGGCGGACGGCGTGCAGGTGGAGCGCGCGAGCTCCTCCATGGCCACCCTCTGCTCCAGCTCCTTGAGCGACACCGCCTTCCGGTAGATCTTGCACAGCACCATGTCCTCCTGCATATAGCAGCCATTCGATCGGATGAAGAACAATTAAGCACATATTGATTTGCGTAACATGCGTGCATACGTTGCAATTAAAAACATTGCTTTCGATCGTAGACTTTTCAAAGCACGCGCGCGCGTAGACTTCGACTGGGACGAACAAGCAAGTCGCGCGCACGACGACAGAGTTAGGACTTCTCTGTCGCCATTAGCTAGCTAGCTAGCTAGTTAGGACCAAAGACTCGCGCGATAAGTCCAAGCCAAACTTTAACTTCGCACAGGCTCAGTAACATATGTGTGTTTATATATATATGCTCTGCTAGTAATTAGATGTTACTACACTAACGAACCTTCCTAATTAATTTAAGACGGAATTTCATTCTATCTCCTTTGATTCATAGGGCTTGAAAAGTAAGGCAACTTAACTACTGAGGCATGTATGTACCTTGGGCTGGTCGTTGGCAGGCTCGGCGGCGGCGGCGGCGGCATTGCAGGTGGTGGCGTCGGGGAGTCGGTACTCGTTCATGACCCAGTCGGTCTTAGTGCCGCGTGGCGCCCGCCCCTCGTAGTAGACCAGCGTCTTCTTCAGCCCGATGAGCCGCTTCGGGTCGGCGGCGCACCGCACCGCGCGGTCCGACCCGGTGGCCTTCCAGAACCCCCGCTCCGTCGTCCGGCTCGGCCGCCCGCCGCCGCAGCCCCCCGCCTGCTTCCGGTCACGCGGCACGAAGAAGTACCACTCCCGCTCACCGATCCGCGCCAGCCCTGCGTATACACGCATATCGATTCTCCATTATTAGTAATACTCCGCTAATCAAGTAGGAGTAATCAAGGACATGCACGCACCTGGGAGCTCCCATGGGTCGTGGCGGTAGAGATGGACGGTTGGGATGATGTCGAACTTGAGCTTCTTCGCGTGCACCACCTGCTTCAGGTAGAACTCCAGCAGCTCCTCCTCCGTCGGGTGGAACCGGAAACCCGGCAGCTCCAGCTCCGGCGCACCGCCTCCTCCTCGCCGCCGGTCCATGTTATGCTTACTTAACTGAACTGATGGGTACCAGCTAGATCAGTACTACTGGATATTTGTGTGTGTGTGTGTGTAGTTTTTGCTCATTGTCTGTTTGATGGCTGAGTTGGGAAGAGAATGGCCTGGTTTTGTTCACATATATAGGCCGGTGTTGGGTGGAGGAGTGCGCGCGCGCTGCCCTATGGTCTCTTTCGATCTCTCCAAGTCCTCTCCATCGTCACAGCTGACTTTTACTGGCCCAATAGCTAGAGTGTGTGTGGACAGCTAGAGTGTGTGTGGACTGTCTGAAGGGGCTCGGAATTCTTAATTGGTACTTTAATTTGTGCTAAATGATCGACCAACTGTTCATTTAGGCAAGACTGATTTGTTTACCAACAAACAGAACTACTAGTATCGTCGGTACAAATTCGGACAGTAAACTTAAAAGCATCATTAATCGGATACGGAGAACACTGAGAATATTAAGGGATTCAAGGAGAAACACACAACCACCAAGTGTATTCAATATAAGTGTTTAGAGTTACAAAAATGACCTCTTTCTTTCTCATCACAAGATGTCCTATTTATATTAGGGAGAGGAAAATATGTGAAGTTATAAGTTTGCACTTAGGACCTAATTTACTCCTAAGAGTATTTACATAATTTGCTCGTGTGGGCCCCGCTACATCCGGGACTCCGAGGTTAGTTCGTGGCTTGGTCCGGATCATTCCAGGGTTAGTCTTGCATGCCTTATCCGGAGTTGGTCCGGGACCCCTCCGGAGTGGGTCTTGCGTATCTCACCGATGTTGGTTTTGTGAGCTTTACCGAAGTTGACTTGGGAACTTGGCTTAGGGTAGACCCTTCAACAGGTGCCTTCGCTATGGAGTGGTCGTGGGTCCGAGATGGTGCTGGGACCCTCCCCTAACAACTAGTAACAAGTAGTGTAATACTCTCTCCGATCACAAATATATGTCGTTTTGAGTTGCATGCAATCAAACTTTCAAAACTTTGATTATTGGTGTATATATGTGTGTTTATCTCGAAAAGTACTTTATAATATTATAATTTATTGGATTTTGTAAATATATTATAATACAAATTACTAGCTAAAGTTGTATTTTAAAGATCGTGTTAATATCTAAAATGACATAAATTTATGACCAGAGGAAGTATATATTTTAGGCATGTCAGACTTTCATCTCTTACCTGATCAGGCTGTGGATAGCCTGCTCAATTATGGTACTTATTGTTTATTAGTGTCAAGAGCCCGGCTAGATTCTTTTTAGTTTAAATTTTGGCTTTTCACTTTTTGCTACAATAACTAGTTTTCAAACGATGCTTTTTTAAAAGCGTGATCTACTAGTCGATTATAGTATACATTATATCGATTTCAACTATATTAGCTAAAATCATATGTGAATGTCTTCCTCTTTATAATCTCTCACGAACATTCAAAATTCAAAAACTATAAACTACAGTATAAAAGAACCCATCCAGGTGCACTGGTGGATGAGGACTAAGGATATCCTGTGTCAGTAACAGTACTGCAATCTCAAGTTGATGCACGCTAGCTGAGGCTTTTAGCAAAAGGAAATCAATAAGGTTAGGTCGCATTGTATCTTTCAGGTAGTGTTCCCTGTTAAAACCCACTGGCTAGGTTTTGCACAATTGATGGAGTTTCCCCTTGCTGAAGATAGTGGAAGAATACATGATTTCCCTAAAGTGATTGTATGTGTGTGTGTGTGTATTCTGAGATCGAAATACCTGTCAAGAAAGAAAATAGCTACTACTAGCAAATATTAAATATGTATATAAATAGATTTAGTATTCCAACGTCGAGCACACCAAACTTCAGGTAAGAGTAGTTTTCTCAGTATGGAAGTGCAGAAAAGTTCCTGCGTACTTAATTTACTCAGGAGTTGGTGTTAAGTACTTCATCATGTCAAATTTAGTGATCATGCACTATATATATAACTGGAAATTTCTACCAATGTACAATAAAATTAGCTACTAGAGTAGAACTCTTTAATTTCCTAGTGCTTTCATGCACATATCTGGACAGTTATTACAATATTACTGGATGCTACGCAAGAGATCCTGCGAGTGTGACCTAGTGGCTGCAAGCCTGCAAAGCAACGAGAAGACTTGGTCCACTTGTACACACTAACAAAAATTAAGAGTGATTGTAATTAGTAGATAATTAGGAGCGATTATATATAGATTGGGTCCACGTAGCTTTCGAAAGGACGCGGAGAGAGTCTCTGACTCGCAAAGTACGTATAATTTACGAAGCCATTCTTGACCCTCCGTTAGTTCTTATGCAGCCTTGCAACAATTTTTTTTCTTCAAACAATAAATACAATTTAGACAGAAATAAATAGCTGGGCACACATTTCAACTAACTGTAATTTTTCTAAAGAACAAAAGACTCTTAATAATCGCCTTTTGTTAATCTCAAGGAAAATAATATTAATTTATTGTAAGGAGCACTATTTTCTTAGTGTCTTTGGCCTAGGTTCTAAACATATAACCGGACCCTTCCTTGTACACTCTTAAACTCCGTGGAGCTTGCTGTAGGTATGCTTGGCTTTACTTTCACAAAAAATTTTTTCCGAACGCACAGGAGAACTACGTATCATTATATTAAGAAAGAAAAAGAAATCTAAGAAAACTCGTACAACCCTCACCATATAGGCAAGGTTAACAACAAAAAGCCAACACTAGAGAAACACCCACTAACCACAAACAAACAAACACAGTACCTATGGCCAAATGATACAAAGGCCTTTGGCCCCCGTCCAACACCACAATTTAGCCTCATCTCTAATGTCTTGTAAAACAATGCTGACATTGGGTGAGATACCGTCAAAAATACAACCATTCTTATGTTTCTAAACCCGCCAAACCACCAACACGACCAGAGAATTAAAGCCCTTGCGCTGCTGCTTAGGGACTTGGTGCAAAGCTTAACGCCACCACAAGGTGAAGATCAAATCATCTGACCCTGGAGTTAGTCGCTGTAAGCCCACAAAAGTAAGCACTGAGAACCAAACAGGTAAACTTTGACAGAATACTTTGAACTGGTAAAAGGTAATCGGTATTTGAAGAATGAAATGTTTGGCTGGACCATTAAACTATCCAGGAAGCCTCATGAGCAGAAGAAAAGGGAAAAAAGCATTATTTTCAGCAAGATTGCAAGAGCACAAATGGTTTGACGTGCTCACAGTCCAATTCGAAAGAATTCCACAAGATTGCAAGAGCACAAAAGGTCATGACTTCCACAAGAAATTCCAAGTAGAGGACATGATGATGTCCTCCTATAGTGCTATCTTCAGACATCTCCAATTCTTTCTCCATTTTCCAACTCTCTCTCTCTCTCTCTCTGAATGCAGAAAAACCGTGTTGAATTGTTCCAAGTCTTCAAATGATTCTTCTTTTGTCGAAATTACTTTCCAAGTGGAAAATCATTGCAGATAGTTTTGGCGGCGGCTGCGCAAAAGACTTAATGGTTTGCTAAAGTGGTTTCATTTTTCAGGTATGTTACCATTCGCAACTCTGGCCCTCCTCCTGCTCAGAAGCTGATGGCGTTTGTGTTCGGCTCTTGTGGAGATGTTTTTTACTGTTTGGTTTTTTATCGTATTTATTTGCATCGTCTGCGATAGACTAATATATTTTTTCTTTTTTTTTTTAAATTTAATTATATCAAATAAGTCAATTCAGCTACAATAAAAAATAAGCTAACTACAGTAAAAAAAAGTTATAACCCACCGCCACTTTGAACACCCCCTTAGACATTAGTACATGTCGAAATCAGAAAAACAAGAACTGAATAAGATGCTAAAACAATTGTCTCTTGTAGCTTCATTGGAAGCTGTAAGTTGGAATACTTGCTTGTCTATTGCAATAGCTTATGGGACATATAAATAGTACGATGAAACACACAAGAACTCAAACCCTAGATAATAGGAAATGATCTAAAAACCCTTAACACCCCCTCAAATGTAAAGCTATGCAATATCACTACATTTGAAAAGAGCTAACACTAAAATAGGAAATTACCTAAATACCCTTAACACCAAAGTCTGCATCTTGAAGATGTCGTTATAACGTGCCGCTCTTGAAAAATTATGTCGGAAAGATCGTCTTCCATCCGAAATCGTGCGATAGCCCATAAAACACAAAGTGCAGGGGTCGAGAAGATAGAGGTAAGCGAGAGTAAAGCTGACCACGGTAACACGACGAAGAGGATGTGGAAGGTGACACAAGTAGAGAGAGTTGTGAAATCAAACCGAAGAAGGAGATAACAGTATAGTGGCACAAATCAAAGCCTAAGACGGCGGCGGCGTTGTGCACAAAAAGCGCAATGGAAGCGCGGTGCAGAAGAAGCACGGTGGTCTTAGAAACTTAGGGCGACGGCTCAAATAGAAGCAGCGGCATCATAAAGACTTGTTTGATCTGCAGCGGCTCAAAGAGAAGAGCGATGGCTGCAACTATGCAAAAAGAAAGAGAGAGCCACACCTATCCAAGATAATGGATCGTGGTTAGTAAAACAATCGGGTGACTGACAAAGATTTTGTGGACTCATACGGCTTTGACGAACTGATAAAGATATGGTAATAGACTTAGATGGATGCAAACGGAACTCAAAAGAAATGAAGAAAAGACTAGTAGTTGAACTGAGAGCAGTAGCACATAAAGGCCTAATGGCTAAGCCAAAGCACAACCTCATCCTGTTATCTTTTTCCTCCTTCGTGAGCCGAAGCATGACCTCCTCCTGTTATCTTTTTCCTCCTTCGTGAAGCACGACCTCCTTCTATTATCTTTTTTTCCTCCTTGGTCGCCATGGAAACTGGCTGAAACTGTTATTTTCCTGAATCCGAGACTCCGGGACTAGCTGAAACTGGATAGGTTGTCACCGTTGGTGGACTTGAACTCCTTGGGGTAGAGTCACGGTCGCGTCGTGAGTCCTGTTCGCCATTAGATTGACTTCCTAGGGAAAATGAGTTCTCCCGTGGGCATACTACTGTGAGGGATTTGGGTCCTCCTTAGCCTTTCACATGGTGGAGTCTCTGGGATCCCCTGATGGATCTCTATCGACAGCCTCACCGTCGGAAGCAAGTAGGACCTGCTCGTGGTCATAGCATCGATATCTGCGTAGTCCACCAAGTCGAACTAATTCTCCTCATTCCATTCCCTTGCCATGATGGCATCAGAAGGAAGAGAATCCGCCGATAAGGTATTTTTCGGAGCCTTGGAAGAAAACATTCCCCACGGACGGCGCCAACCTGTCGATGTAAAATCGATCTTACATATGATTTTTTAGATTTGGGGGAAAACTCTCAAGATCTTCGTATGATCATGCAGAGTAAAGACACAGAGATTTTTATACAGGTCGAGCCTTCTCCTAGGAGAATAATAACCCTATGTCATGTGTTACTATTACTAAGAAAAGTTTACAAAGATGAATAGTACGAATAGTCTAGCACTCCTTCCAGAACTGATCGCCCCCATCCTTCTTCAACACCTATATCAGCGACAAAGTGGTGGCAGTTGTTTCTTACCAGAAGACGTCTTGATACTTCAGGAGTTAATCGTTGGATAGTGGTTATTGTCAAAGAGACGTGGGCAGTCGTTCGTCATAGGATGGCTATTATGGAGCATAAACGCTTGTTCTAACTGCCTTATCAGAAAAACCGCTATGAGAATAGGTTAGTCGAATATAGGAGAATAATTAGGGAGTCTTAGCATAACTTACTACGAGATAATCGTAGCAGAACTTACGATTACGAAGTAGTTGCAGTAAGACTTATGACTACTCTACGAAATTTCTCATTTATCGTTAAGAGGTATATTCGAAGAATATAATGACGTAATAAATAGATGATTATTATATGCTCATCAGAAACATAAGAGAAATACTACTCCATCCGTTTTAAAGTATAATTCTATATTTTTTTTTACCATCTTGTATCAAAATATAAGACATGCATGCAATTATAATAATCGTGTCTCTCTTTTGCCCTCATTAATCTTCCCACCTCTTCAATAATTATGAGTAAACACCCATACAACTATCCTCTCGCTTATTCACAAGACATTAACACCACGGACATATGATTATTTCCATCTACCATTATCTTAGTTTCATATGCTCCTTAATCCTTGTGCCCAAGCAAAACAGGCCTCATAAAAAAAAGGAGGGAGCACTGTATATTTTAGTAGTGTCACAACAATCGACTTGACTTGTCTGGTGCTACCAAGCACATAGATGAAGGAAGGAAGACTTCGCAGTGGCAGTATACAGCAATGGAGCCAAAGCACGCATCCACATCAATTGGACCTGTTCTTCGGTTAGCTCCGATCCTGCACAAGTCGTTGTTGATCTCATCAAGTCAAGTCCATGGTTGCACTTGCACTCCTCAGCATGCAATCCAATTGCAGCCACAAAAAGGATAGGAGAAAGCTGGCCTGCCATGGTTGTGCTTTGAAACGGTCCAGTCTCGAGAGATGCGACTGCCGGTGACCGTCGTGGAGGCTGCTGGTGGGTCAGTGCTGCGAGTGATGATGGTGGGTTGCCCTCGTTTGTGGAGGAAGACCTTGAAGAAGAGGTCGTTAGTGATAGATAGATAGATATTCCTCCTTTATTCGGAGAAAATCTGAGACATGAAAAGATGCCCGCCCATGCGTGACACCTGAGTCTTGAGTCCGCTCTGCGCTCTGAAGAAAGGAAACGGGGAGAGAACCTTCCTCGGTACTTCAGCTACTGCCAGCTGCCCGTGCTAACATGCGATTAGACACGAAGGCCAGTAGAAATGGCAAACAAACAACAGTACTTGTTCTTGGATTCGAGCCTGAAACTTTATTTTACATGTATAGATAGAGGCTGGCCGACACCCTACCATGTACTGTACAGCCCAGCCCAGGTCTCGGCCCGCACCATCACCAGCTTATTCTTTTCATCATATCACAGGTAACCACACAACACACCGCCAAAGAGCCATACCTAATTCCAAGGCAGTCCAGAGTCTGAAGTTTGCACAGCTCAATACTACTAGCACCGCTAGCTATAGCAAACTATTCCAAGGGCACCAGCAGCCAGTCCTGATGAAGCAGTTCTGGAGCTTCATTTGGAATCTTCCTCAGAAGACCGAAGCACAAACTTCATTCCCTTCTTGCCAGAATCATCCTCGGTGGATGCCTTGTTGGAACCCCTCCGGCCACCTGAAGCTGCCTCCCCTGTTTCTTCAGACTCTCTGGCAGCCGGCGTATTAACGGGAGTAGCCTGAGCCTCAACATCCATACGCTCCGAACCAATCTTCCCAGAAGCAGCTTCCCCTTCCCTCTTATGCCCTTCACCTTTTTCGTCAACGCAATAGTAAGCCTGACAGCAAAGCATTCTGTGAGTTCGTACTGTGGTTGGTTGTTGTTCATTAGTCATTGAAACTTCATAGAAGCAACATTACCACACAAGTGTGGGGTGGAGAAAGGACTTTGAATGAGTTAGGGCGGTTATTGAAGTTTGTTTCGGGTGCTCCTGGCACTCCTTCAGGTGACGTGAAGTGATCCACATCATGGCCAACCTGTGATTCAACAAAGATCAATTTGATAAAACGTTGGTGGCACCTATTGTGGGAAACAAAGTTGAAAAATAGATTTTGAGAATTTATCGTGATTACTTACCCTTCCATGTCCGCCGAATACCAAAGCATCAGAGTCCAGCGCTACTCTGTACTTCCCAGGCAAGTCGCATCCAACTTTGTAACTGCATATTTTTGCAAGCGGAGATGAGATTAAGCACAAGGAATCTCATTTTGTTCAAAAGGCAAAGCTTGCAAGAAATCAGTTACCCCTCATAAGTTTTAGTGGGATGGAAATTGAAAACGAAAACCAAATCTCCACGTTCGAAGACAATAACCTGAAAAGGAAGTTGGAATTAGCTGCAGAGTGCATTTTAAGAAAACTATGCTTTAACCTGAAAAGGAAGTTGGAATTAGCTGCAGAGTGCATTTTAAGAAAACAATGTTTCACATCAAATGGCTAGAGTTTCGCACAATGCTTTCCTTACGATTAACTCACCTTGTTTGGTTGCATAGAATGCACAAGAAAGTCAGAGTTACTATTCTTCCTAAGAAAGAAATAAATGACGCAGCAAGTGCCCACACTAAAGATTCTATGGTTATTACCTTCTCTTCCTCATTCATGTCGCTGACAATCTGCTTTGATGATGATATGAAGGAAAATTCCTCTTCAAGCGCATTCATTGCTTGATCAAATGCGTTCATGTACTGTTCAACATTGATGCAATTAATTTTTTTTGATATGTTAGGTGACACAAATTGCAAGCTTAACTGCAAAAAAGCTGGGCAAACATGAATTTGGTGAAAGAATATGTTGTTTAACATAAGTAACGTCCTTCAACAAAACAACCCACCCGTGGCCTTGGAAAATGTATTCCTTCCATCTTTAGAATAAACTTTGAAAAAGGCCATGCCAATTTATGCATGGAAAATGCATGTGCTACACATCAGTAATGTTTAAGATTCAATAAAATTAATAGGTTACTACAGGGCGAACGGGCCTCTAGCGTAATGGTTAGAGCTCTCTAGTAGCACCCCTCAGGTCCTGAGTTCGACTCCCAGTGGGAGCGAATTTTCAAGCTGAGGAAAAAAAATCACCTCATCTGCTACCACACCAAAGCACAGGTCTAAGGCCCGGTCCAGGTCGTTGATTGTTCTCACGCAGGTGACGGTGCCACTGTGTAAGGGTGGAGCAGGGGTTCGAGGTTTTCTCGATCTGCGTGAGAGGATCTTCTTCTTAAGCAAAATGCCTGGGAGCCGTCTTACCCCCCGCAGGTCGAGTAGGTTACTACAGGCAAGGTTTGATCATTGTACTGATCAACAAGTAGTAGATTGGTGCAATTTATGCTAGTACGAAAGGCTTAATATGAAGTGTTAAAAGGGACATTTGAATCCAATGTAAACGTGAGTTGGATCTCACCCACTGTAAATAGATAGAATCAGAGATAAAGGGAATGTAATGATGGAAGAGAACCAAAAAAAGCTATCAGAACAGAAAATTAAGAATATGCATAGGCATAACCTTGTATCGTAGGTGATCAGTGTCGACAAGGCTCCACTGACGTCTGCATTTATCATAACTCCAATTGTTGCCTTCTCTTGGAAAGTCAATCCATTCAGGGTGGCCAAACTAAATGGAAATTATATTATCACTATGAGCCAGAAAAGAGGTATAAGAGTTTCAGAGTAGCAGCAATGTGCTACATACTGCCCATTTTGTTGAAGGAAATGGTCTTATATGTAAAACATAAATAGCATAAGAAAGGCATGATAATATTCTGTATGATGTTTGCATCATTTAAGAGAAAATATCAGTATAAAATAAATCTTTCAAACAGTGAATGTTCACATCTTATGTGTGTGATTTCAGCGTAGGTATAAATTGAACAAGAGGATGGCAAGCAATAAACAGAAGATACATCATGCACAAAGACAACAGTGATTAAGAACTAAGATTAATTACCAGAATAATTAAATGACAATTCATATTCAGAAAATGGCTGCTATGTCCTTGGGTATATTAGAAAACAGAGGGTTAACCCTTTATGCACCCCACCCAACACCCACAAAGGAATAAAAATGAGGAAACATGAAACACATTAATGGGAAACAAGTTTTAACAGATCACTAAGATATTACCTCGTTGCCCATAAAATTTAAGTAGCCATCACCTCCAAGGGCCATTGTGATGAAGTGAATCATCTAAAATATTTGGAACACAATTAGCCAAATATATCAAAAAGGAATGGAATACATTGCCTTCAAGGGCTAACCAGAACTCTTAGTAAACCTATGGAGATTACAGGAATAATCTAGAAGACTAGGACTGGAACCATTAAATTCACCAATACTTAAGGAGAAATGGAACCTTTTGAAGCGCAATGCCACGGTCAATTGTAGGTGAAGCAGGCTGCAAGTCTGACATGCCAGTATACATTTCCTTGTCCATCAAGAGAAATGCTATAGTCTTGTCACCAACGATAGACTGAAAAATTGAGTGAAATTAACTAGTCAGTAGTTGTCCGGTTGCTCCAACAGAAGAACATACAGCCAACGATATGCGGCTGCAAATTTTGGACACGTTTACATGGCCCTTAAAGCTGGTCACTATCACTAGCTGTCAGAATAGCAATCTGATAACCTATGCTTTTATCTGATGTAAAGTAACTAAAAGACATCACCCCAAGTGTTTATTTGTCTAATTTGTCTACTAAGAAAAGAAAGAGCTTAGCTTTCACCCTGTAACTATAGTCCTTAGAACATAAGAAAAGTACCTGATCATGACTCTCAGCATATGCAATGTACTTTTCAGTATATCTCCTGTTAGTCAGAGTCTGCACTATTTCACCCATTGACCATTCGCGGTCATCTTTGTTCTTCAAGTAGTCAATCCATCTATCAGGAATAGCCATAGCCAGGCGATAATCAAACCCTACTCCACCATCATCAACTGGCTGACAAAGCACTGGCATGCCTGAAACATCTTCGGCAACAACAGTTGCTTCTGGCAAGAGTTTGTGCATTAGATGGTTTGCAAGCATCATGTAAACAACTGCATCTACATCAGTATCCAAACTGAAATACTCCTTATAATTTCCAGTAAATGCCATATTGATACCATGGTGATGGTACAGCATTGATGTAACCCCATCCAATCTGAAGCCATCGAACATGAATTCGTCCATCCAATATCTCAAATTAGAAAGAAGAAATCTTAAAACCTCCCAATTGGCATAGTTGAATAGACGACTATCCCAGAGTTTATGATAGCCCCTATCTCCTGTGTGGAAGTAGGACTCCTGAGTGTTTTGTCCAACATCATAGCCATTTAGACCATCTGTCACATTGTTACTCGCATGGCTGTGGACAACATCCATTAGAACTTGCAATCCTAAACTATGTGCTTTGTCAACAAGATATTTGAGGTCCTCTGGCGTGCCTGATCTGCTGCTAACCGCGAAGAAATTTGTCACATGATACCCAAAAGAAGCATAGTAGGAATGTTCCATAATCGCCATCAACTGAACTGTGTTGTAGTTATTTGCCCGTATGCGAGGTAACACGTTGTCTGCAAATTCTCTGTATGTGCTTACTTTTGGCTCCTCACCACTCATCCCCACATGAGCCTCGTAGATACGTGGAGCAGCAGGCTTTGGAGGACGAGGATGCTTAAACACATACCTGCAAGACAAACAGTAGCAGGCATTGATGCATCATGTTGCCACATACTTTGCTGTTGTGCTTTTTTGCACAGATTTATTGCTTAAGTTTACACAGTAGTTCAAGGCACTAGAAGTAGACCTTTCAGAAGTTGGAGGATCCCAGTGAACACCGTCGTAAGGAGCGCCAAATTTAGAGGCATCGAAAGTTGCATAACGAATCCATGCAGGGACCCGATCAACCCATACTCCATCCCCACGCCTAAAGCGGAATTTAACCTTGGAATTGTGAGGGATGGCAGGTTTCCCATTGACATGAGAAATTTTAATTGACCAAACGCCAAAGCTATCCTTCTCCATCTTGTGGTTCGCACCACTCCAGTTGTTGAAGTCGCCAACAAGCTGTGCTTCCCTACATCCACAAAGTACAAACTTCCAAGTTAATGCATTAATCTATTAAAAATAGCGGGAAGTTAAGTGTTGTCATAAAAAAAATGAGCTTTAATTAATCACAACCAACCATAATCAGAAAAGAGAACATCTTTTCTCTCTTCAATGCAACACGAACAACCGGTGATGCTTAGACATTCTGTGAGTGAAAACTAGAAACATTTTCTATTCCCCGAAATTGATTAACTTTCTAGTGCTTTCTTTCTCTCTCTCTCTCTCTCTCTCTCTCGCTAGCTGCTACCAGCCAAAGCATCTCATTGAAAACAACAATGAGAAATAGGCCTTAAACAGCTTCATCAGCTTTTCATAAGTTAACACAAGACCATTAACAAGTAATTGCATAACAACATTAGAACTCACTGGGCAGCAGGCGCCCATTCACGATATACAATTGTGCCACCATCTGTATTGATCCCAAACTTCAAATAGCCTACAACACATGGAAGGCCGTAAATATATAGGAGTTAGATGATGCAAATAAAGTAGCATGCTGATTCTTTTTATGAATGAGTACTTTGCACCACAGATGCTATGAACACTATAGTTTTGAATTGCATGAAGTAAACCTAACCTTTAGAAAAATCTTCAAGGCTTCCCTCATGTTTTTCAATCAAACTTTTCTGGTCGAGGTATCTTTTCATCCTATAACTGAAGTGGTCCTTAAAATCCACCAACTTCGGGTCCAGGTCATATATAGGAAGGTGTTGGACATCCTCTTCAGTAGTTGCCATAGTTTTGTTTTCTTGCACAATCACTGGAACGGAAAATTTGCTCTTGACCTTACAATTATGAACAGTAGTTAGAGTAACTGGCAGATTTGGAACTAGACGAGCAACAGAAACACATCACCTGAGGTGGCTTGTATCAATTGCTTTTATTGCTACATCATCGTAGACTTAAGAGTATACGCTGCTTTGTTTTTAAGGTCGTATCGCAAGTAATGCGGTTACAATACTGTAGTAGAAAAAGACCACTCACAAAAAATCTAGAGGAATTTCCTTAATGGAAATATCATTCACTAGATGAAACAGGATACTACTTTACCAAACCAAAGTATAGCCTGGCCTCACCCAGCGGCGCGGATTCTCGGACTTACCGTGGCTAAGTCACCGTGACTTTGTTTCGATCCGGCCGTTCATCTCTGGATGGACGGTCCAGATTATTTCTACCTTTATTTTTTTATTTTTAAAAATAAAAGGTAGAAATAATCTAGACCGTCCATCCAGAGATGAACGGCCCGGATCGAAGCAAAGTCACGGTGACTTAAGTTAGAGAATCCCGTGCGCTCACCCAGACCCAAAACAGTTTTCCAACCGACAAAATCCAACCTTTTGCCACTACTATTATCGAATTCGATTTGCCCTGCAATAAGAAAGCCTCATATTTGGCAAATCTGAGTTTAAAAAAATGGTTTTTTTTTTACCTTGCCTGGCCACGACCGGCGAGCCGAACACGGGACAGACACCACGCTCAGGCGCACATTGCCGGCGCCACCACCAGCACCCTGCAGCGAAGCAGCACAGCAAAAGCAGCAAGATTAATTCAAGAAACCTAACCAGGAGCGGAAAGGAAAAGGGAACAGAAGAAATCACGGCTCACCGCGATGGCTGGACCCGGCCGGTCAGCGGGAGAGGAGGGCGGGCGCAGGGGCAGGAGAGGAGCCGGCGAGGAAGACGACGTGAGGCACAGCATTGCGGCGGGCGGAGTTCCTGTCAGGATCGGTGGTGAGTCCCATTTCGTCAGGCTCGGAGATCCCTCACGATTTATAGCGCGGGAGACGGAGGAGTGGCGTTCCCTCCCAGCCCCGGCGCGACGCAAGCACGGCGTGATATTTCCTTGGCCCCTCCCCGCCCTCTCGCTGTCTCTGGCGTACAAGGACTGGACTGCGGTGGGGCAGAAAGCGCCAGGGCGAGTGACAGATCTGTGGGCCGGGCGTGCCACGTGGACGGCCAGGGAGAGCCCATGCTCTGTGCCTGTGGGCCAATCGGGGTTTGGGCCTTCACGTGGCTCCCCTGAAGCTTTTTTTTTTTTTTGACAGGGAAAAAGAGGTGAGAGAAAAAGAAGAGCTTAGACACAAGAATCCAAAACGAGCACTCGTGCTGGGCATGACTAGAACGTTGCTTGCGTGGCGAGATTAGCGGTTGTTCTTTAGCTGCAAAATTAAAAGGTGCTTTCTACGATTCTTTTATTCTCGACTAGCCGATGAGATAGCCGTGCCCCATGGCCTGATTGTCTCTGTCCAATAGTCGGTACTATATGTTCCTGATGTTGTCGTTTCAACTTCTGTTCTGTTAAACAAAGAGTGCACACTTAGCAGCAATTTGGGGACGGTTCAGTTAGGAATTGTATGGAACCAAGTTACTGTATTAACATTTGGTTTTCCTCCTATATCTAACGTTCAGATAGTACTCAAGCTTAACAGGTAAAGCAGCAGCACACTCGGTTTTTCCAAATCTGGTTCCATGTGATACTTATTTGCACAGGCCATTTTTTTTAATCCTTGGATCGTCTCTCTAATATTTACTGATAAAATGGTGTCTTTGGCAGGGAGAGAATCTCGCCTCCATAAATCTGAACTCCAAATAGGATGATCTTGATTTGCTGAAATCTAAAACCCATTCAGCCGGCACCCCCCCCCCCCGGGTCACAGCCACACTCGTACCCAGCACGTAGAGTCGCTGCTCCCGTTGCCATCACATGCAGCCAAGGAAGCTCTTAAATTCATAATACATACACGCAAATAAAAGCATACATTAGTGAATGTGTTTGCAAAGTAGGACAGGCACTTCAGTTTGTGCTGCTCATATCATTACTATTACAAAAGAATGAGTTGACAGTGGTACGTCCGTTCTCCTCCGACTGCTCTATTTCTTTGTCCTTTTACCACTCTCTACTTCCTAACCGATCAAAGCAACCCTCTTTCATAGCATGATTATTTATACATCCAATAAATTTCGTTGCAACGCACGATCACATGACTAATAATGTGGAAACAACTATAAATGAGCAAGCTCAGCACTTACCACACGTTACATCTTCTCATCAGTGGTAACGTGAGGAGACTCCAAAAACTGAACAATTTTGACAGCAACATCTCTGGTAATGTGAGGAGACTCGGAGAATGAGCAGGTCTACAAAACACACAATACAGCCAACAAATCTATGAGCTAGGGCAGACTTACCAGATCCTTAATCCTAAAAATAAAAATTACATGTGAAGAAATTATGCCATCATCTTTCCAGGAAAGTATTATAAATGCAGTGCTGCAAGCATCGCTAAAGTATAAAACGGTACAGCAGATTCATAACTGAAAGACATAAAATATATGCAGAATGGTTCTTGACTTTCAATTGATAATCCTCTGTTCAACAGTAATAGATACATCCCTTTTATCATAGACTGGGCAGAAGGGAAAAAATGATGAGCTATCATCTAGGATGAGTACAAACCTGAAAATATCATACGGAGTCATAAGAAATAAGAAAGAAAAGGAGCATCATTCATGAATCTGAAATACATTGAAACCATGAGAGAGGTTTGTCAACTGGAAGTAATCACTCTTATTTAGGATTTTGGGATGTTGATCCAGTCTTGCTACTAAAGTAGCGAAAGGATAATATGCTAACCTACATACAAAACTGGAAGTATAGACTATCACTGATCTCTTTTTTCCATTCTAAGAAAATAGTCCTTGTCATAAAAGAACACTTTCATGTTGATGCTAACACATCTCTCTTTTGCTATACGGGATAGTAAACTCATTTGAATTGTACTTTGGAAATAATCAAATTAATTTATGCAATATGTTAAATGACCACAACTGCAAAACTATGCAAGTCAAGAAAAGCTACACAGACTTCCAAAAAGGAAACAAATACGAATAGGTCTTGGCGATTTTCTTTGTTTTATGCAGAAGTTAACTCCAAGGTCTGCCACGCAGAAATGTTTGCATCTCTCATTTGCTATATAAAACAGTAAGCTCTTTTGACTAACAAAACTACATGGCTTGCATTTTTGGAGGTAGTCAAACTAATTACAGCGATAGAAACTATCAGTTAGGAAGGGGTTCAATGAATCGACAACAGTAAATCTAGTCTGAAAATATAACACTTAAATACCATATGGCATGAAATTTAGCTAACTGAACTGAATCTGCAAAAAAAATTAGAGATGATACAATATTTTATACCTTTGAATCCAATTTATGCAACCTTCCTTGGGCAGCATTGAGAAGGCTAACTACATTAAGGAAACAGGATCAACTTACAATGTATTTATTGATTTAGCTCATCCTATAATAGTGGGTTGTGTTTGGTGACTCGTCTGCATGAACATAGCTTGCTAACTGAAAACAGCAGGCATAGCGAAGAAGGAAATTGAGTAATGATACCAGCTGAAAATTAGGATAAAGGATGGTCCTAAAAAATGGCAAAGCAGCGTTCACATCCAGTATTTTATGTTTTAGTATGAAATAGGGAGAAAACATATGTGATCCTTAAAGGTATATGAAATTAGATCTAATCAGATTAATCATCAATTTCATTTCAAAGTCTAGAACTATATTTGCACTAATTAACTTAAACACTCCATTATGTCATGTCCAAGGCAGCTACGATACAGCAGTCGGTCCGTCACCTTAAATTGGAAAAAAAAGTTAATCCAGGATTACCCAGCAAGAACTAAATGCAGCCGATTACATGAGAAACCAACTTTCTTAATAAATTTCTCCTAAGCAATTCATGTGAGAAAAATCTATCACATGCTAATAATGTCTGAAGGCACCACTTTTGATGAGAATTTGTTGTACAACAAAACTGTTGAAGTTGGAGATAGAAGTACCGCATTGCGGTATCAAAGATAGAAGTACTGCATTGCGGTATCAAAGGCTTGCTATAAAAATTGGACCATTAGTTTTTTCTTCCTAAACAGCAGAATTATTAGGATTTCCATGCATAGGATGAAACCTGTAGTAAACTCCAAATTATAACAATGTATGAAGGACAACTCGTGCTTTTATTATAAAATCCGAAATTTAATGAAGAATTAAGATTATTTACATGAAGCAAATTGATGATGCCAAATGGCTAGCTATGAGTTGTCAAAGGACAGATACTCTTATGTGAGTCCTAAGAGGTAAATTCCATCATTGCTACAGAGAAAAACAAAATTTTAGGAGTATCTAGTTTAGTGAATGTTTCCTCAGAATTTCACAATGCTAATTGTTACATAACATCTTGTTATATAGTCAAGAAACATTGAGATGGATTAAATGATGCAACTATAGATGGATTAAATTGCCACTATTTGAGAACAAAACAGATCATTAGCCTAAATGAAAGGAAGATAAAAACAGATTGGTTACTTTGTGAAGCCCAATGTTTTCGCTCGATTCATTCAGTAAAATCCAACAGGGCATAAATAACTGTACCCTATAGAGCTATGAACAGATCAAATTCTAAAGAAGGCATCTTCGATGATCATTTGTTAAACTCCTCTGTTTTCATCAATGAGAATAACAGAAGTAATAGAGAAAACATACCATAAATGGAAAGATTAAGCTTAGTTTAGGTAGGTGATGGTATGAGCCATCAGCGCTAACAATTTCTTTTTCCACCTTGCCAGTAATCAGCTAATCATACCTAGCACCTGTATCAGACAACCCCAAACAGATATATAATCAAACCTTACAATACTAAATGTATGCAATTGAAGAAGGAATGAAGGATAATTGCACTTGCTTAAGACCTTTCATAAATGCGAAAGAAAAACAATCTTGCAAAGTAATGGAAGGTAAAAGAAGAGGAAGGAAAGTAGGAAACTAACAGAAAAATGACTGCGTGAACTTTTGCTGCTCATCTGCCTTCTGCAGCCCCACACACTGGACGAACTGAGAGATGGCATCTTCCATCTCGCAGCGGTTGTGCTGTCAACCTCGCTGCAATGATATATTAATAATGATGCTAAATCAGATAACTGAAATGTGCAGCCATGAATATTGTTTTCAGAGAGCACTATATCTTAGATAAGTTATACCAGAAATAAAAATTGTACTAATACAGTGCCATATCAAAGTTCAGTACATGAAGTATTTACAATTCATGCAAACACAATTGTAGAACATTCCGCGCAAGCACTGAATATACTAATGCATCGACCACAATACCATCACGGATCTTAGAACCAAATAAAGAAAAAAGAAAATATGAAAGGATAGGATGATACATATGGCGTAACTGCATACTTACTCAGGTTGTAGTAAGTGGCAACAACATATGCGTACATTCAGCCAATCTATATTCAACCAAATTAGTTCATGCACAGGATTTCCTAGGCATTTCATCAGGTATCTAGTCTAGTGTAAATCAGTCATGGCAGTGCAAATAGACTCTTTTAGACATTATTTCAAACATGGCATGGGCAAAAATTGCGCGATTCATTATGAATAAATGTCAACAGCGACCAATGTATTGCTTGTGTTATGCTAATGTCACAATGATTTATAGGTTGGATTCCTTTGAGAGCTCGGTGGCGCCGGGGAGGAAGCAGGCACTGGGGAAGGGGGAAGTGGCGTAGGAAGGCCAGCCGGGGAGGGGAGGCGGCGGCATGGGAAGGCGGCGCCGAGGAGGAGAAGGTGCGGCACGGGGAGTCGACAGCGGGAGGGAAGGTAGCGGCGCCAGGGTAGAGAGGGAAGACGGCGGCGCGGGTAGGGGCTGGGATGGCCGTGTAGCCGCAGCCTCGCCGCTGCCGGATCCGGCCTACCGCGGCCGTCCGTCTCCACCGCTTGCCCCGATCCCCGGCCGCCATTGGCCGCCTGCTACGTCGCCGAATCCTCCACATCGCCGCCGGATCCGGCCATCCCTAGCCACGCCGCCGCCGGATCCGACCGTCCGCGGCCGTCCCCACGCCTCTCCACCGCTTGCCCCATTTGGCAGCTGCCGACGCCGCGTCCTCCCCATTTTTTTTTTGAACTGGACCACCAAGGGTTCACTAACCAGTGGCATCGGACATATCGCCAGCGATCAAACTGATCACAAATTCGGAGACCTGGTCCATAAACATCTCAGAACCAGAGCGCACAACGCTCGCCCCATAAGCATCAAGGCTATCAGCCACTTTGTTGCAAGATCTCGGGCAGGGCCGGACCTCACAGTGAACAAAAGATTCATTCATAAGAGCCTTAATATGCTGAAAAATGCAGCCTTCTGGACTCCTGTCCAATGAGTCAGACCTCAGAGCCTTCTCCAAATTTGTTGCATCAGTCTCAAGAATAATTCTAGTCATTCCCAGATGTGCCACCTCTTAAGACTTCTCAAAGCTGCAAGTGCTTCAGCATGTATGGGACTTGTGAGACGCTCAAGATGTCCACATCCCCCCTCCAAAAACTCACCGTTGCTGTTGCGGGCAACAAAGCCCCAACCACCCAACCCCGTTGTAGCACGATAGGAGGCATCAATATTGATCTTGTAGCAGTCAGGATGTGGTGGCGCCCATTTCTGTTCTTTCCTAGGTCTTTTCTCTCCTTTCCTTTTCTTCAGCGTCCTCCCCGTTGGATGAGCCGAGAAGGGCGGGATAGGGAGGGAGAGGAGATGGAGGCGGCAGCGCTGCTGTCTGCCCACGGCAACGGCGTCGCTCGGGGTGGCGGAGAGGAGGGGGCAGAGGCGAGGATGCAAGCGAAGGGATGCAAAGCGAAAAGAGGACCCAATTGTAAGGAAAAAATGGACAGGGAGGCGGGGAGAAGTATTCAACATTTCTTGAAGGACCTGAAAGACATTTCGCCTCGGTGGGGAATGGCCAGATCCGAAGGTCCATATAGCGTCTGAGAAAGATCGGATGACTGTCATTGCTGAGATGACGTGGGTACACTCTTTTGAAACCCAGTAGGTTTCATATATAGAGATTGGCCGATGGCCCACGTGGTAACGCGACGCAGTGTTACTGGTTCTACCTCTCGTACAAAAATGGTAGATTTTTTGTTTTGGTCATGTTTGGTTTTTAAGGCTTTTACATAACATCAAAATTTTCTGCACATCATATTATATCAAAATTTACTTTCCCAACTCGGACTCACATTAGCCATGGCTGAGCGCCATGGTCGAGGCTTCGTACGGCTTCTTGGCTTTCCCATGGATCTATGGCCCTGTTCTTTGTGGCTTCTAAAAGCCGCTTTTAGCTTTTGCTACAGTAACTAACTTTTAAACGGAGTATTTTTTTAAGACGGAATCTACAAGTTAATTGTAGTACACGTTAAAAAACTAATATCTGTATCATCAAAAATTGCAAGCGAGTATCTCTCTTTCCGCAATCTTTGTCGCAAACAGCCAAAAAGCCATCAGCCGCAGCCAAAAGCCATCAGCCGCAGCCAGAAAGAACAGGCCCTATAGTTTCTATCGCCTCCGTAGCATCTCTTTTTAACCCGCTTCGGCTTCGGCTCTGACTCTGACGGTTCACTCCTTCCTCCTCCTCCTACCTGAGACTGTTTTTAGTTATTATTTTTCTCCTACTCTACTTCATAAATACGCATGGTTTAGAAAGTTTGCGGTCTACCGCCATGTTGGTATTTAGTGGGTGGCATGCATCGGGGAGCATGTCACCTCTAAGGGCGTACGGTGTCCGCGGACTCGCCGCCGTTGCGTTGCGGCCATGCCGACTGAGGTAGGGTGGTCATTTTCTACTTGTGTTACCTCTCTTGACCGGCTGTGCTTGCGGTGGTATGGTGAGATGTTTGTGTGCTTGGCTGTGGTTGTGTTGTGATTGATATGGAGAAAAAGGTTTGGGAACCTACTTATTTGTTGGGCTAAAAATGGCACAGGAGTGATGACGATGCTCGAGGGTGGTCATGATGTTGTCCGCACGTGCTTGGTGATATGGGTGCCTTCTTTTGTCCTTACTAGCAATATCATCTTGCTGTCTCTTTTTGGTCATTGATGGTCAAATGTGTTCATCCACGGTCCTTACTCCTCTCCTTTGTCTTCCTCTACACCCTTAGTTCCTCTCCTTCGAGTTCTCCCCTTCCAATGCTTTGATATGGCTACTTGGGAACTTGGGGCGGTGTTAGGGCTTTCTTGGCTTGGGCTTGTCTTTGCTAAGCAATGGAGAGGTGGTGGCTCTCTTGCTTGGTGTGCTCTCGGTTGGGAGGAATGAAGTGAAGGTAGGGATGGGGCTCTCTAATGTTGGTTTGCTTATGAGGGAGGAGAACGGGCTGGTTTCTCTTTCCCTTGGTTGTGCAAAGAAGCGATTGCCATTGCCTTATCCCCATTTCACTCTTGCCTGACTATGTCTTTGGGTAAAAATTGGACCGTTGGTCTATATTGTGATTTTGACACTATGCTTTGATTCTCTATGACATGAGGCAAATTGGTAAAAATAAAAGTAGGTGTTAGCTAAGTTTTATACCGAATAATGAAACCCACTTAAGTGAGAGGTGCCAGTTAGCTCTGAATGTCCAGGTATCTCAACAAGCACTAATAGATTCCGTATTCTAAAGCTGAATGGGTTCTAACGGCAAATCATTTTTGTTTCTTTTATTCTCCCTTGGATTGTTGTTATTCTTCACTTTTGGATCACAAAAGGAAAACACTGGCTTTGGGAGGTTTCTATTCGCCAAACGTGCACATGAAAATGCAAGGTCCTAGAATGAGGCAAATGAAATTTTATCGCATTCTATTTTAATGCAATATTTGTAGTTTATTTATTTCTAGATACACAATGAATTCTTGTAATTATTCAAGTGTTGTAATAATTTATTTGGCTTGCAAGAGCTATGTTTAAGTCTTTATTTGCTCTTTAATTACTGTTAATTAAATTTACTTGCACTGTTAGAGTCAATAATGCAAGGTGCTCATTGCATTTACAGGTATAATGTTTGGAAGCACGAATTTGCAGACTATTGTGGTAGGCGTACTCCAGGTTTTCAGCTTTCTGCTTGAATCAGAATCAGTCTCCTCTTCTTTTCAGCAGGCTCATGATAATGCTGCAGCTTCTCCATGCCATCATGAGCTTCTTCGTAGCATTGCTACCTTTTAGAGGCATTTGGTATATAGAACACATTTTGAGGAACACAGTAAAAAAGCACAGCATACTTTAGGAGCTAAAATTCTAATCAAACGCAAGGCATAACATTGCAGGAGCAACAGGTGTACATGACACATGAAAATTGCTAGCCTAGGACCAACAGTGTACTGATCCAAAACTAATGCTAGCTTAAGCAAGAAGCATGCTTAGGAAGTGTTTCTACCATACTTAGTAGTCATATATGTATTCCTGCTTTTCTAATAGGGAAGAATCATAACAAAAGATGACACATTGCTATATCCTAGTGCTAATGTTCTCTACAAATCAAAGGCATATATAAAAAAGCTTAGAAAAATGTTCAGATATGATATCACTAACACCACAAATTTAAACAAGTTATCCAAGCCATTTTGATGCAAATCTGAGCAGAAGTATAATAAAATGGAGCGTTTGCTGTGAAGATCCTCCAGAAAGTTGGCTATTGTGATTAATATACAGTGCTAGTTCATAACAAATAAAGCATAATCGCAACATAACAAAATGCTACAGTTGAAAGTACCATTTCTGGGAAACACAAGATCATTGGCTATATACAGGAAAAAAACATCCTCCAGAAAATTGGCTATTGTAATCAATAGGCAGTGCTAGTTCAGAACAAATACAGCATAATCGCAACATCATGAAATGCTACAGTATACAGTACCATCTCCAGGAAACACAAGATCATTGGCACATACTGAACAGGAAATTCAATTAATGTTTATTTGCAAATTGCAGGTGTCACAGAATAAATGAAGGATTCCCCTAAATACAACATAAAATCAAATTCCAACAGATTTAATTGGAAGCAACCTAAAAACCACGAACTCAGATCAATGTTTCATCGATGTCAAGTTATTGAAAGTAAACACACACAATACACCAACCCGACCCATCAAATAGTTGCTGCAACAGCTGTTGCATATATGCAGATCCCCTATTTGTAATTTCATCAAAGTAGCCTCCATATACACCCCTCTTTCACTGTCTGGAAGTAGTTAGAGTGTGTATAACCAACCAATCAGTTACAGTTCTCGGCTCGCATCCAGCAAGAAGATGGCGGGCTCCGATTTTGCAGCACAGCCATACTTAAATGTGCTGTACTTCCTATGAACCGCAGTTAGCTTCCCATGACCTGCTCTCTGGTGGAGTTCAACCATCATATTGGAGCAGTCCCTGCAAGGCAAAACAAAATGAACCAAATAACTGTGAATACAAGAGCACTATCTAAATATAATACTGGAATGTAAGACTAGGGAGGTAGTTTTCATACATCAGCTGTTCTTCAGAATATTTTGTGTGCAGCTCACAGCATTTGTTCCAGGACTTGAACCCATTCATGGTGCACTGAGCAGTGTAGATGGCAGCAGCCGCCAGCATTGATGGGCGGAATTTGAGCATCTCATAATCGGCAAGGCTCAGCTCAATCATGAAGAAAGATAGGAGCTCGAGCTGATTCAGTAATGGTGAGCACGTATGTCAGAGGCAATGCACTCATACAACAATGCATGCAAGATCTATCTACCAGTGTGTATCTTACCTTCTTGTCAGATTGTGCTGCCTTAAGGAACCTTCTCATGAAACAGTATGGTGTCGGCACCGACATATTGAACTGAAGTGTGTTCACAATCATCCTCTCCTGCAGGAAAAGTCAGCGTCACTTCTCTGAAGATAGTGTGTTCATGACAAGAGTTTGTTTGCTTCGAATCAACAGGTAGAGTATTGTTACCATTTCCAGAATATCTGCCCTAGTGTAGGCACGGTCGCAGATTAGGATCAGATCCTCCACGACAGGAACGCTCACTTCTTCATACTTGCATGCGAGCAACATAGCAGTTACACCAACCAACTGAAGCTTCTTTCGCACCACATTTTCACGAGCCAAGAATCTGTCTATGATATTTACAGTAAGGAACAGAGTCTCGTCCAACAGCTCTAATTTGTAGTGCACCTGCATTGGACAAGGAAGCATGGAATGCTAAGAATTCCCAAACCATACGAAGGATATTATACATTTATACCGAATTCACCAAGCACAGGACAGAATTCTTACCTCTATCAGCCAGTCAATGAGAATGCCACGCATCTTCTCATTTATGTCAGTTTGGGTTGACATGTAATTAGGAGAGACACAGCTCAGACCCTACACATACAGAATTTTGCAATGAGATCACCAATGTTTAGAACTTGGTAACAGCAAATAACTTCTCACCCGGGTTCCAAAAATTTACCTCACTTCTTCTGTAGAAGCTGTAAATTTCATCTACATAGTCAACTACTGCAAGGGAGTTACTTGCATCACAGCTGTCAATATCAGGTGCTGCCTCCTCGATGTCTTCCATCTCGATCTCTTTCAGCTCAGAACTCATCTGAAATAACAAGTATGACTGATAAGCGATGAAACTACCAAATGCTAGATAATGTGTTCTGAGTATATGATGGTAGTGTTCTCCAACAATGTACCATTTCGTCCATCTCAGACAGCATCGGTAGTGGCAACTCATCAGATATTTTTGTGCATTCCATATCTGCAGGAGCATGAAATGCACTATCTGCATTTCTTTTCTGCCTCTCACTTCCAATGGGTGCCTTGCACAATAAATTTTCAAATTCTTGAGTTGACACTCGACTACTGTTATTTGATCATTGCTATTTGGTGTACAGTACTATGTGTATTAAATTTGCTATTGTTAACTGACTACAAATTTTACAGCAATGTGCATAAAAAAAGTCAGGAAACACAGACTCCGGGTTACGAATGAGGGCAAAGGAGAAAATTCAATATATTCAAATTCTACAGCTATCCATTCAAACTGCATTAACATATAAGAGCACTCAATTAAATAAGAAAATACAGTGCATAGATCAAAATCTGATATGCTATTTGCAATATTTGAATTTACCATATCGAGCTTCTATGTGCAAACTTCAAGGTCCACATGTACTAATTCAAGCCACTCAGAATATAATGGAAATAGCAGAGCATTTATCAGAGCATATGAAACCGGCAGCAGACACAATGTGCATTTAGGAAAGCATCGAATCACTTGCCAACATTCAAATATATGGAATTTGTGCTTTCACTCAAACATAATGGGGGAAGTTTAGAGAAAAGAACAGCAGTTCTTGACTATTACCAGGGGAGCACTTGGAGGTTGGCTTGCCAGCGTTGCAGCAAATTTCCTGCCAAGAAAGTAACACAAGAACTCCATTATTCTTCCACTAAATTCAGCTCTATTGGTAAGTAAAAGGAAGAACAGCTTGCAAACCTTGTAATCGGACGGTGCCCGGCAAAGCCAGTCTGGTTCTTAGGATCAACAGCCGCGGATTTACTGAATCATGGAAAGAAATTCAATGCAATTAGAGATCCAGTACACGCAAGTTCAAATTAAGAACTCGACATAGATCAGTGGACTACTCTTGCAAGGCCCTCTTGCTCACAGCCATGTGCTGGTGAGGGGCTCCTATTATGTTCTTGATGTCCCGCAGTGCCCTTCGGTTTGTGTTGGCCATGTCCGGCACATACTTGACCCCCTCCATTGCAGCGCCTACATGAAATTCACCAAAGATGGTTCTCAGAACAACAAGATACATACACAGAACGGTCTAAATTTCACACAAATGCAGAAGCTTGATACCTTGTTGGTAGTTTTCTGATCTCAGGTTCTCCATTGCCGTTGAACTCCTGCAGCAGCAAGTCAAACGAAATTCTTTTTCAGAAATCGAAGAAAGGAGGACCCATTATATTTGGAAGCACACCCCGTAATGCTATGATCCACATGGATCTGCAAAAAGGCAAGATCTTTTTTTTGATTTGAATCGCTCCTGACATCTCATCAAACAACGACCCAAAAAAACTTCAATTTTGACCATACCCAGCTGAAGAAACCGATGAAAAACTTGAGAATTCCAAATCAAAGCAGCGGAGAAATCCTACGAAACCAGTTTTGTTTTGAGATCCAAGAAACCCCACACATGGAAAAAGAGCAAACTTGGAGAAACGCTGACCAAGAAGCTGGCAAACTTGGAAAGCTGGCAAATTAGCCTTACAAAGCAAGAAGCTAATTTGCTGCCAATCTTTCCTCGAATTCGTCGGATCTACCCAGGCCAAGAAACCCATCGAGATCTGCAAAGACCCACTCCAACAACTTGGAAGAATCCTACCAGACGACGTAATCGCTTTTAGCTAATCTTCCCCTCCCCCCCTGAAATGCTCCATCTAACCGGAGATGCAAGGAAAACCCAGCTCGAGAGACCAAATCCAACGCGAACCCGCAAGAAGAAACGGCTCAAACCCTAATCCAAAAAAAAACTCAAAAGAAACAACGCCAGCTCTCGAACAAAAGAAACGCCAGGGCCAACAAGCAGGTTCAAAAGCCTCACGATTCACGAACCTCTCTTGCTGCCGAGACGAGAGAGAAGAAGACGGGCGGCCAACCTCTCTTGCTGGTGCAGCGAGCCAGAGATAAAATAGGGCAGGGCAGGGGAGGCAGGAGCCGTCATTCTGCGGGCCTCTGTCCGAAGCGCAACGGTCGTGGGATCGCGACCGTCGGATGGAGATCGGGCGGCGGGGGACTGCTGGGGCGGCCTTAACGGCTACCCACATGTGCTTGCTTGCTTTCAAAACAGGAAGAAGGCTTGCGGTTCTTTCTCTCTCTCTCTTCTTGAAGCTTTTACACCTATACATATCCATCATGTTGAAACCATGTTGATCTTGAGTTTGATACCAAATATATGCACCAGATGAATCGTGAAACCATGTTCGCCTAAATATATCCAGAGAAAAAGCCTCACGATTCACCTATATATATATATATATATATATTGGCATATCTAGTGCAAAAAGGTATTTCAGTGTAAATGTGCAAATGAAGATGTGGACCATCCGATCTAGATTGTGTGGCTCGGATCAAGAAAGGTGGAAACCCCACCTCATAAAACATAATTTATGCAGGGGGTTTTCTACAAAAGTATTTAAGTAGGATGAGTTCCCACCCACCTCCACCTTTCTTGATCCGAGCTACATAATTTAGATCGGATGGTCCACATCTTCATTTACACCTTTGCACTGAAATACCCTTTTACACTAGATATGCCCCCATATATATATATATATATATATATCCATCATGTTGAAACCATGTTGATCTTGAGTTTGAAGATTGGATTATAGTTGCGACATTTGTAGTTTAATGATGGTTAATTTAACTTCTTATGCAGTACGTGAAGGGAGTAACGGCTCATATGCTTAAATAAGCGAACTATATTATATTTATGAGCAAGTGGCGTGCAAACGAAAATAAAAAAAAAGTAGAGTAAATTTCTTGCTCGCTACATTTGCTAGAAATGCATGAAACCAAAAATGCATGGTAGGTTTGATAATGTTGCGTTACTTCTCCGTAGCTAACATTTGAAAACAGGAATATTGTCATGTTGTTTTTTTAGATGTATTGTCATGTAATTGGTGTGACATAAAAAACTGTGGGTAAAAAATATTCTTTGAAAAGGATACTGATCCTGATATCACCGACAAGTTCATTTGAAAAGGATACTGATCCTGATATTACCGACAAGTTCATGGTCAGCCATTTTACTAGGTTTGCGTGCTTTGCTGCTTTTTTCTCCTCCACGCCGGTGGTCAGCCTATCACATGTATATGCTGAAATCAAAGGATCATTACGCTTGATAATTCTCACGTATCCTGATATCTCTTCTTCCATCCAAACTGAGCCAGTAAGTAATATGACGTTTCATTAATGCAGGCCTCTTACAAAGTATGTCATCCTTTTTGTTTCGGTATTAACATCTTCTCGAGCATACTGAGATAGATGATGAAATTATTGCAGATATTCCTTAAAAGACTTCTCTTCTTGTCGGAGATTAAGAAAATCCTAATATTTTTCTGTGATAACTTTAGGAGATATGTGGGCTTTACAAAATATCTTCACAAACTCTTCCCATGTAATATTATCCTTATTCAGATTACCCACTGAATAGTATTCCACCATTTAATTGCTGGATCTGATAGCTGGTAGGAGGCAAAAAGAACTTTCTCCTTATTCATACACTGGATAGCGTCCATTCTCTTCTCAATATCTTGTAGCCAATTGTCCGCGCTTAGTGGCTCCGCTGCTAATGAGTATTCAGGCGTTCAAGTCTTCAGAAAGGTTGTAAATTTGGATATTGTTACACTTGATGCTGACATTAATTCTTCCAGTGACATCCCTACAATAGATTGTTCTAATATCTTTGCTTGTTGTTCCAATATCGTGGCTTGCCTTTGTTCGCATTCAATTTGGTTTCTCTCAATGATAGCTAAGACTTCCATCATACTGTGTTGCTTTCCCTGATTTCCTCCCTTCAACTTTGGCAAATCTTTGGTTTATCAAATATTATGTTTAATGTTAACTGACACTTAGGAATCAGTTCTGTAACATTTTTGGGTTTAGTAAGGGAAAAGTAAGACTGAGATAAAGATGAGAGTAAGAAGGAAATAGGAGAGGAATGAAGTGAGATTAAATGATCTTTCTAATTGCTTTCCTAGCACATTTATCGATAACTTCCCATATACTTGCAAGGATAATCTGACATCTTTCAATACTTGTTATCGATTAAAAGACTAATTATTTTCATACTACTTTTATACATAGGCTTAGAATCCAATTGCCTTATTAATTCAGCTTCTACTTCTTGCTATCTATATCTATACTATCTCCCTTAATTGCTTAATCATAGCACCCTTGCTGTTTAAAACTCCAAACAAATATTACCATTTATCTGATTCACCGAATATATAATTCGTATTGCATCATTCCTAACTTTATTAATCAAATTATGGCTATTCATATTCCACATAAATTCTGACTTCAACCATGACTATATAAATCCAACCTCAAATATGTTATAATCCAATATTCTTAGTTTAAATCCACCAATATAATTTGCATCAATATTTTCCTAAAAATCCAATTATTTTCATCATTGATTCATAATCTTAGTCTTTTCATCTAGTAATCAACTAAGCTTCTCACTACCTACTTCTAAATTAATTCACCATTTATAAACATTCACCGAGAAAATATCATTGATTAAACCTAAATTCCAATAATTACTATCACATTTTCTATTTCTCCAAAACTCATCTTATCCATCCATCTAGTTAATCCAATCCAACAAAATCCACCGAGTTATCTATTCAAATCTTTCGCTACTAATTCTTCCTAATAATCAATATAATTCCACCAATATCCTTGGCTATTCATCACCTCATATGTCAATCCCTTATGGGTTTATCTACTCCCTTATGGGTGTAATTCAACATATTTATTGCAATCAGAAATTGCATTTAATTTCCGATAGGTAAGGGGAGAACGAGAACATAAGAATATAGGTAAAAATTAAGATGAATTGGGGTTGAAGTAGGAAGCTTTCAACATAATCTTTATTTAAAACCAAAAATTAGTCTTGCACAGTTTGCTTATATAGTAGCCTAATCAGGCTAATAGTGCAATTTGGTTATTAATATAATCAGAAAAACTTCATCTACCCAAATGGTTTTACCCATTGTATCAAGCAAATCAAATGGGTATTATTTATTATTATCTACTCGATCGGTAACCTTACAATTTTTCAGAAGAAAAGGCTTTGGTTGGGGTATTCGCACTATTATTCTTAACACCGTCCTTAGTGCTACTTCATCTAATGTTAGTTTTGGCTCCATTTGGTCAGTACCTATAGTAAGAAATTAGTTTAAACAGCTACATGAGTTTTTGAGATTTTTGACAAACTCAAAAGAAAAGGCTTTTAATGCATGTTTATGATAGATGAGAGAAAACAACAATAATACTTATGGTTTTTGAAATTCTTTTCTATTAAAAATATTTTTTTATGTAACGCCCTAGGATCCAAACTAGGTTAGGCCTAACCTCATTATGGATAAGCCACACACACGTAACAATCTGCTAGCGCTTTCGTCTTGTTTCGCGTAAAACAGTTAACCAAGTGTTATTACAATGATGCCTATGGATTTATATGTTAGTACTTCTCATGTTAAACTAGCAATGTGGGACTAATCTATATTCTCATGTGCACACACACATAGACCATCATAGGCTGAGATGTTACATACACCTTCCTCAAAGAACCCGATGTCCTTGTCGGTCCAACATACTCACACTGGGGCAAATAACCAGGATCTCCCCTCTTGGCATACGTCCGTGCGTCCAGTGCTGGTACATATACCATGCCGTGTGTCCACTCCGGACCCACACGCGTCATGCATCATATGCCCACGCCCCTGACCTGTACGCGCCCGTGTAACCGCGAGGGTTGGCTCTGATACCATTTATAACACTCTAGGATCCAAACCAGTTTAGGCCTAATCTCATTATGAATAAGCTACACACACGTAACAACCTGTTTGCGTTTTCGTACTCGCTTCGAGCAAAACAGTTAATCAAAGGTTATTACCAATGGTACACATGAGTTTATATGTTAGTACTTCTCATATTAAGCTAGTTATGTGGAACTAATCCATATCCTCATATGCACACACACATAGGCCATCATAGGTGAGGTTATAATCAGACCTATGCCTAGGGTTATAACCTACAGTCAAGTCTGCTCTGATACCACTCTGTAACGTTGCTATTTTTGGGAATAGGGTCATCGGACGTTTTGCAACTGTTCAGGAGTTTAGTTGCGGACAGAAGAAGTATCATGCCTACTCATGAACATTTGAAAATGGTTAATTTGATTAAAATAATACTTAACGATCAACTTTAATAGCTTTAAAGATGTCTAAGTTCAAATTTTAATTTACAATCAGAAGATCCAAAGAGCTCCAGGGAACGCTTGAGTGCGGTGAAAGATCTATCGTAATTCCCTAGATGTGCAGCGGAAGGCCGTGAAGAAGATCCGGACACTTTCCAAAGAAAATCCGAAAAATAGAGCGCTGATCACCGAGAAAGGTGGGATCCCTGCTCTCATGGGCCTGCTTCCGTATCCCGACAAGAAGATCCAAGAGAACGCGGTGATCGACTTCGCTGCTGAACTTGTCCATCGATGAGGCCAATAAGGTTCGGATAGCCAAAGGAGGAGCCATTCCTTTCATCATTGAAGACCTTAGGAATGGCAGTGTTGAGAGTCAGGATTAGTCTGTCCATGATTGATAAGAACAAGGTGGCTACGGGAAATGTTCAGAGCCAATCAGAGGTAAGAAGGATGCTGCTACAGCAATCTTCAATCTGATACTAAACCATCAGAACAAATTCAGAGCCATCGAAGCAGGCATTGTGACGGCATTGCTGAAAATACTCGATGACAAGAAACTCGGCATGGTTGATGAAGCCCTCTCCATTTTCCTCCTCATGGCATCTCACCCAGCGTGCCGCAGCGAAATAGCGAAATAGGGATTTGGTCTGCACGAGCATCTATCAGAGGTTGCAAAGAGCGGTACAAGTAGAGCGCAGAGGAAGGCGAATTCTTTGATTCAGCTCGCCCGGAAGTGTTCATAGAAAGAATGTGGAGAAGCATCACCTTCTGAATACTTGAGCTCCAAAATGCTTGTAAATCAGATAAATTGAGTTGCTCATCAAATGAGATGGAAAAGAGCGCTGGTAGCGCTGGCCAGATGGAGAGAGATCGATGCTGCATATATATACATAGACGGCTGTCAGATAAGTTCATGAGAGGAAGATGTTATACTATAGGAAACACAAGAGTAACATACGTTGACAGGTTAGTTCATCCACCAAAGAACTGAACGAAGGAGAGAAATGGAGCAGACAGACCGTAATTTATCTATTGGCATTGGAATTTTGTTGTAAGTCTTATATGGTAAATATAAAAAAAGGTGCGTTCGATATATGATAGGAAGGAAACAAAATGCTTCTCTTATTCAAATTGACAGTTTAGCAGTGGATAATGGTTCACAATCCAAAATGATTTTCTGGCCCTCTCAAAATTCTAGATTCAATCCTTTTTTTGAGAGAAAATTCTTCAATGTTTTGATGGAACTGGAATCTGGAAGTATCATGACTGTCAGAGTAAGTGAAAAGGAGGTTCTGTAATACTTGTTGTATGCTATGTCTTTATTATTCAGTCTTAATAATCAAACCCTTTGGCATCAATACCAGAACGAAGTTGGTAGTCCCTATATATATTCAACAAATAGCATTAGACTCCCTAACGAACTAGCAGTACGTTTTCACTTAATTTGCCAGATCCAAATCATGAGCTCCATGATCGCTTCGATTCATGAATTAGATCGATTCATATTATTTTTTCTTAAACTTCTGGATATTCGTTCCTAGCCCGTGGAGAATGCACGCGTGCAGCAAAAGCCTTCCCTCGCATCATCTTTAACATGCATGGGCCAAGCCAGGCAATTTGAAGCATATTTATATATATTTCGTTCTTTGTTTTTCTGAACGAAATTGAAGAGATCTGTGTGGTCGACATGCCTGTAGCAAGGACAGTTTTTTTTTTTTTGCTTGAGAACCGGGGTTAATTACCAAATGTCTATATGTAGAGCGGACCATTTTCTTCATTTAATATTGTGCTTGTATATATGTATTTTCCTATGTTAGGTGGGGTCTTTAATTTGCAATATTTTGTAGTTTCAGTTAATTGATCTCACAACCATCTATATATGTGCATATCTAAAAAAGCTTTGGTTTAATTTCTGCTTGCCTCACTGCTAGCTAGCATTTTATGTGCACATTGACTCAAGTTTTATTTGATGGGGGTTAGTACTTCTCATTTCAGTAGTAGAGAGAGTAAATTCAATGGCGCGCGATCGATCTCGCGGTCTAGACAAAATCTGTTTAGAATTAAGCGCTCCAGTATCTCCAAGAACTACTTACCATAAGTTAGCAGCTGGATGCATGATAGCAACCTTTTTTTTCCTTTTGCAAAGCTTGATCGGTACAGCAATTTTCAGAACTAGCTAGAATATCGCGAAGTACGTACGTACCTAATTAACCAATTCCCATTTGGTTAATGTTGAATCGAAAAATTCTAGTTCAGCTGAAGCTAAGCTTGTGTATATAGCCACCATTAGATATAGTTTTAGTAGCAATCTAATTTTGTTGACTCGATCAGTAGCTATGCGAAAGCAAGGTCGGACATACGTACGTACGTAGCATCTAGTGCTCCTGACGTCGGCATATCTCCCATACGTTTTGAAGCGAAACCAGGCCAATATTGCTTTAAAATCGATCTCACTCGAAGACGAAACCCCCAACCATCTCTCCATATCTTTTCTTAAAGGGGGAAAACCACCCCTGGTTTCTACAAAATCTGTGGGTTCCAAAGTTTAAAGCTACAGCCATCCATGCCAAGTGTCTTGCATACTGTTGAATCATGAATTTACATGGCGATACTAGCTAATTCTTTGGATTCTACTGATTGTTCACATGAAAAAATGGGAAGAAGGTAGCTAGAGAGAGGTCGTATATTAAATTTGATGTACACTTAGGTACCGAGAGTGTGCGGCTAAACCACTCATGTAAAATCATGTACATACGTCACCGCAGGTTCCTTCGGAGGGCTCATCTATACCGCAAGATGAAGAAACAATTTTACGGAGAGAAGGATGACAGTTTAGCTCCAAGGTATTTAAGCAAAAAAAGGTTTATAATATGGTTAAGGATTTAGATGTTGTTATACAGACGGTTTGTAGTTCAAACTGTTGTGATATTTAACTATTACCGATGGTTTTTTAGTAAAAATCGTATGTGATAATCAATTATCACAGATGGCTTGGAGTTAAAACCGTCTGTGATAGTTCCATCACAGACGGTTCAAAAGCCGTCTGTGATGATCTCATTTCATTACTGACCCATAAATACAGATGGTTCACGAAAGTATCTGTGATGATGTTTTTCCACTATCTGTAATAATGTTTTCTGTAGTAGTGATGGTGATACTAGCTAATTCTTTGGATACTATTGATTGTTCACATGAAAAAAATGGGAAGAAGGTAGCTAGAGAGAGGTCGCACATTAAATTCGACATACACTTGATGAAAGGTCTGTTCTTTGCAGCTTCTAAAAGCCGCTTTTGACTTTTGTTACAGTAACTAGCTTTTAAACGGAGTATTTTTTTTAAGATGGAGTCTACAAGTTAATTGTAGTATACGTTAAAAAACTAATATCTGTATCATCAAAAATCGCAAGCGAATATCTCTCTTTCCGCAATCTCTATCGCAAACAGCCAAAAAACCATTAGCCGCAGGCAAAAGCCATCAGCTGTAGCCAAAAAGAACAGGCTCGAAGATTGAAAAGATTTGGAACATCATAATACGCAATTAATGAGTGTATCAATAAAACTGTGATATGATCGAAACTTTCCTCCAGTAACTTGCTTTCATGTGGTTCTCTTTTCATTCTTTGAGTTATCAGATACAGCATGCCCCCATGAGCTAGCTAGGTACGTATAGCTTAGGAAATCGCTCCACGAGTAACAACTATAAACATGCACACACCTAAATCCCTCATGAATTACATAGAATTGCTAGCTTGAAGTAGCAGATACGTACGGTAATTTTATTTTGGGCATCAAATCCAAGTCCAAGAAAATTAAGCAGCACATGCATGCATGCATGAAATAAAGAAGCTAGCTAGAGAGAATCCTCCAAGGATTATGCATCGAATTAGCCAACACACACGAACCTGCATTCTTTTATTTTTCGATCGATCGAGCTTACATACGTACACGATACACCTCCAGGTAGTCCCGGATGCCCAAAGCTAGCTAGCTTCAGCCCGGCACAAGCTCGATCGACCGAACCCTAGTTGCTTCCCTACTCCTCTGGCGCCGGATCATTCAGGTCGAAGTTATGCTTGGGTTTCTTCCCCCCGCCGGTGTTGCTCGGACCAGCTGCAGCTTCCGCCGCCTCCATGGCCGCCGCGGCCGCGGCCGCGGCCACAGCTTGGATGGCGGCCTCCTCCGCAGCCATCGCAAGCTGCTGCTTGGAGTGCCAGGAGCAGCCCTTCTTGCCGTTGTGGCTCGCGCGGTGGCCGCCGAGCGCCTGGCGCGTCTCGAACGGAGCCTTGCAGCGGGCGCACACGTAGCGGTAGTGTTTCCCGTCCGCCGCGAGCTCAACGGGGGCCGCCTCCCGAGGGGGCTCCATGCCGCGCCACTCGCGCCCCGGGTGGCAGCGCATGTGGCCGTGGACGGCCTTCTCACTGTTGAAGGCACGGTCGCAGATGGGGCACAGGAAGGGACCTCCTCCCGGCTTCTCGCGGCGGGGGACGACGGCGTCGAACTCGTGAACGGACTTCAAGTGCCAGGGGTACCTGGGCTCGTCGCCTCCCCCGCCCCCTCCGGCGAGGAGCTGGTGGACGTGCCCAGGCATGACGAAGAACACCTGCTCTGATCGGCTCATCGTGGCTACCGTTTGTGTCTTTGGATGCACCAGGTGGAGTGCTGTGTGATATATAATGTGACGGAGTGTGTGGGAACGGGAGGGCTGTGGTAACTGGCAGCTAGCTAGAAAGTAACAATGTCCCCCTAAGACAAAACAAGGAAGCAGACGTACGTGCAGGGTTTTTTTTTTTAAAAAAAACTGGTTTTAAAATTTTATCAGAGGACCGATATAACCGATAATCAAAAAATCTCGAGGATTTTGGACCGCAATTTTCAATCAAAGTTTGAATTGTAAAAAAGCAACTAAAAATCGGTTGAAAAATATAAGCCAAAACTTTTGAAAACAAATTTTGATAAAAAAATTCTTCTATATTTAATAAAATCCATGCAAAACAAATTTTTTATAGCTGGTTTGAAATTTTACCTTAGGGGTCCGATACGGCCGATAAAACCGATAATCGACCGAAACTGACCGATTATCAGAAACATGATGTGCAGTACACACGTAATGTCGTGAAGAGTTGGTTAGTATTGAATAGCAAAGTTTAAGTTCAGCTCAAGCTACGCTTGTATATATAGGGTGTATTTTTTACTGCAATTTATGGTTTTTGGTTCTAGTGTGAGATTTTGTGCAAACAAATCAATTATCGATAAATCATTTTGAAAAGACGATGAAAAATCCGTTTTGTTTATTTGTTTGGAGAAACCATAAATTATATGTTATTTGCTGAAAAGAAGGAGGCCATTGCCTCCATTAGACATAGTTTTAGTAGCAAATTAGTTTTGTTGATTCCCCAGCTCGCTACGAAAGCACGGAGAAGCCAGCTGGTTGTATGTATGTAGCATATAAGTGCTCCTTTTGTGACCTCGGTATATCTCTCGTACGTTTCCATGCAAAAAGAGGTTTGATTCCGAGACCAGGACACGTATGGCTAGCATGCGGCATCACTTCAACCTTTTATGCCAAGTGTCTTGTATACTGTTGAACCATGCATGAATTTGCATGACGATACTAGCTAGCTAATTCTTTGGACAGTAGTACTTGTAATTCACATGAAAAAAATGGGAAGAAGGGAGGAAATTTGGTATGTAGTTAATATAAGATCGAGAAGATTTGGAAAATCATACGGTGCAATTAATGAGTGTATAAATAAAACTATGATCGATCGATCTTTTAACCCAGTAACTTAATTCCATGTTGTTGGAGCATTTGGAAGGAACGAAACAGTCGGACTTTTGACAATGAGTACCTCTCGGTGACGGAAGTGCTGTTCACAATCAAATCGAATTGGTGTAGGGCATGTTGTTTTGTAACCACGCATCAAATCGAAGAACAAGGATTAGCCCAAGAAAAGCAGCACATGAAATAAAGAAGAGAGAATCCTTGAAGGATTATGCAACAAATTAAATAATTAACCAACACATATCTGCTTGCGCTGTTTGTTTCACGATCGATCGAGGTTTCATACAATACACATCTCAGCCCGTCAAAGAGAGAAACACAAAAACAAACCAAACGTGGTGAGCACACGCAAGCACAGCTCCTCCGGCGCGGGATCGTTCATGCTTCCCCCCGCCGGTGTTGCTCGGACCAGCTAGCTGTTGCTTCCGCCACCTCCATGGCCGCCGCGGCTGCTGCATATATAGTTTGGATGGCCTCCTCTGTGTTGGAGTTGAATCAACTCTCTCTCTCTCTCTCTCTCTCGTTTCACGCGCACACACCCAATCACCGTGCGTCGACACCAAAGAACACACACTTGCACTCACTTCTCATATTTCTCACGTTGGACTAAAGTCAGTCCAACTTACAGTTACATTCACCTAAACTCTTGGAGGGTAATCACACATACCCTAATACATGGAAAACAAATCATCTACTGCCATAACAAACTTAATCATGCCTAATCTTGACTATTTGCTGTCGAAGCTTGCGCTTGGATTTCCTTTGTTGCCGCAACTTGCTTTAATGCACGTCACTGGTAATACCGGCCCCACAAGACATTGCCAAGATTAATTCCAATATTCTTTCCCTTAATCTTGTCATGTCGACTTATCGATGTGGATCAACCACACCTTATTGTCGCGACGTCTTCGGAACGTCTACCTCTGTCTGCATGTCTTGAAGCTACCTCACACCGTTGTTTGTGCATGCATGTCTTCTTTTTACAACAGCACGCACCACTGTTTCATAGCGCCATTACACCGCTGTCATCTCGTATTGGCATCGCACTGCCGTCATTGTGTAGACGACGCTACGCCTTTGTGGTTAGGCGGCACTACACACCATTACCATAAGCGGTTTTTGGTTCAGCTAGGCAAGTGGCAATGCTATCCAATTAAACTTAGTAGCATTTTAAATAACATAAAAGAAATGCATACCAAAAGATAGAACCGTCTGTAATAAGTCTTTCCTTCCCAGGCGCTTGAGTTATTACCTACACTAACCAGCAGGCACTGTAATAACACCTCACAGAGTGTATTACTTTACAACAGCCCAGTGTATTTCTTTACAATAGTCCAATGAACATAGAGATACATATGTATGACTCATTCTCAAAATTCACCGATATATCACACATTTTCACATATACACAAATGCAAATTCACAAATACATCACACACATGCATTGTTATATACATAAATGCAAATTCACATATACACATCACATACATGTATTGTTATATACATAAATGCAAATGCCCACATATATATCGCACATTCTCATTCCACTTGATTATTTCCTTTGAAAATTAGCCCTTCATGATGATCAATGCATATGTAATTAGTTTCGTCACGTTGTTCGTCGTCAACCCTTATGCCATTTTTAAAAGGTGGTAACTCGTCAAATTGATTGTATTCGTCCTCGTCCACTACATTCTCTACTCCGGCAATTCTTCTTTTTCCATAAAGAACTACATGACACTTCATATTTGCCGGGTCGGTTACATAAAAAACTTGAACAACTTGGTTAGAGAGTATGAATGGTTCATCTTTGTATCCGATATGTTGGAGGTCCACAGTAGTGACACCATACTTGTCAACCTTCACTTGTGGGAGATGCACCCAATGGTTGCGAAATAAGGAGATCTTGAAAATCACGTAGTCGAGCTCCCAAATCTCTTCTATGAACATATAGTACGAGTTTCCCAACCCATCGGTACTGAACGCATCTATGCGGATACCGCTGTTCTAGTTAGTGCTCTTTATATCCTGAGCCTGTGTATAGAATATGTACCTATTTATGTCATATCTTTGTTGTGTCATAACTGTAAAATTTGGCCCAACTATGTCAGCATCTCACTTGACGAGCTCTTAGCGATTTGCTCCTTCAACCATTGGTTGAACTGACTGTTGTGTTGTCTCATGATCCAAACATCTGGCCGCTCCGGATTCTATTGCCGAAGCACATCCTTGTGCTGGTCGACATAAGGGCCCACTTCAGTCATGTGTTGCAAGACCGTGAAATGGGCTTGAGCATACGCGTCTATATTTGGAGTGATTGCTTTCCTTTCGATAGTTTCGATACCCTTGAGCTCCTCATGAGGAGATTGAGGCATACCTATCGGTTGAATCTAAGCCATATAATTGACATAAAACTCAATGACCTCTTCGCTTGTATAACCTTCGACGATGCTGCCATCCGGTCGAGATCGATTCCGTACATATGACTTAAGAATTCCCATGAATCTCTCAAACGGGTATATGCTACGTAAGAATACGGGCCCGCACATTTTTATCTCCCACACAACGTGAACGATAAGATGGACCATGATATCGAAAAAAGAAAGAGGAAAATACATCACAACATGACATAGAGTTATCACCACCTCGTCCTGCAGAGCATCTAGTCTTTCGGGATCGATGATCTTCTGAGCAATTGTGTTAAAGAAATAACATAACCTCATGATTATCTCTCGGACTTTAATCGATAAAATATTTCTAATTGCAATATGGAGCATCTATGTCATCAGCACATGACAAACATGAGATTTTATGCTATTTAACTTCAAATCTTGCATCAAAATAAGTTTCTTTATATTGCTGGAGTAACCAGACGAAACTTTGACACCATGCAAGCACTAGCACAGTTCTATTTTCTCGATCTTGGACAGAGTGTAACACGCAGATGGAAGGTACGTTTATCCATTATCTGTTTCTGTCGGTACTAACTCAAGCATGATATCCATATCAGCCAAATTAAGTCGTGCTTTGACGCCGTTCTTTGTTTTATCACGAATGTTCAGTAAGAGACCAATCAAGCTATCACATACATTTTTCTCTACGTGTATGACGTCGATGTAGTGCCGAACATCTAGGTACTCCCAATAAGGTAAGTCCTAAAATATTGATCTCTTCTTTCGGATATTTTTCTCACGAGCCCTCAATTTACGTCCTTTTTCGAGAACAACATCTAAATCATTAACCTTATCATAAACTTCTTTTCCGCTTAAATGCTTTGAAGATGAACCATCCTCCTTCTCTCCGTCAAATTAGTTCTTCATCTTACGGTATGGGTGAACTCTCCGAAGGAATCGGCGGTGACGCACATACACGGTTTTACGTGAGTGTTTCAACCACACACTCTCGGTACCATCTAAGCAGTGAGTACAAGCTTTGACACCTTTTGTACTCTGGCCCGACAGGTTAGCAAGGGTAGAATAATCATTTATGGTGCAGAACAATAAGGAGCGCAAAGTGAAATTCTCTCGTTTGTATTCATTCCATACCTGTACATCTTCGTTTCATAGTACTTTTAGATCTTCCACCAACGGTGCTACGTACACATCAATATCATTCCTAGGTTACTTTGGCCCTTAGATAAGTATCAACAGCAAAATATAATTTTGTTTCATACACAAATAAGGAGGAACGTTATAGATGTAGAGTCACGAGCCAAGAGCTATGTCGGCTACTCATGCTACTGAAAGGATTCATTTCATCTGTATTCAATCCAAACCTTATATTCCTCGGTTCTGCATCGAAATCTGCAAACCTCTTATCGATGTTTCTCCACTGGGCGGAATCAGCAAGGTGTCTCAGCATTCCATCCTTCTTGCGCTCCTCTGAGTTCCAACGTTGTAGTTTTGCCTCATTTGAACTTACAAAAAACCGCTTCAAATGGGGAATTGTATGAAGATATCATGCCACCTTTGCAGGAGGTCATTTCTTCACCTCTGTTCTCTCGCCATCATCTGATTAATTGTTACGTTTGTATCGGGATACGTTGCGCACCAGACATATATGCATGTTTGCATACTCTTTACGGTAGGGAAACAATCATTCGGACATGCATGTATTCTTTCTACTTACATTCTTAATGGACAAAGAACCCTCTTAGCTTTATACGTAATTTTAGGCAACTCATTTCCCTCCGAAAGCATGTCCGCTAAAAAACCTAGCAGCACCGTGAAACTCTTGTCGGATCAACCGTTGCTTGCCTTCAATTTCAACAGTTCAAGCACAGCTGACAACTTCATGTACTTTGACTTACAGCATGTGAACAAAGGTTTCTCCGAGTCCCCATCGAGCTTCGAAATTTAACATACTCTTTCTCATCATAGTTCTTTTCTACATCACAAAGCATCTGAGCCAGATTGTCATCGTGCAGTCTATCTGAATTCAAACCACAATCGACATCATCCGGCGGTATATCATTGACTTCAATGGCGATGTCATCCAGCGGCATATCATTGACTTCGCCATAACTGGTTCAACACGTATACCCTTTTTGAAACCCCTCCGAATCAAGTGCGCTTAAATCTACTCTCGATTCTTAAACAACTTTAAATTCTCGCAGTCAGTGCATGGACAATACACATATTCCACCCTCTTATTAAATATATCCTCTTTCGTAGCTCTTGTAAAAGCAGTCACGCCATTAATGTACTCTTAACTCACATGGTTTGTAGTATACATCTAGCTTCGATCCTATATTATGCCACATATATAACAACTTAATTAGTATTAAAAACCACATGCATTGAGGCTAGCTAAATCTAAATTAGCTAGATCTTCAAAGTATATATATATACAGTCACCGAAAATTAGCTAGATTTAAATTTTGATGCAACGAAAAACAAATTTCATTACTAACCATATCTAGAGCAATCAATAACTTGATAAATCTCCAAAGCTCTCTTGCCAAATAAGTCTTCTCCCACCAAATTAATTGGATTGAAAGCCTTGTCGCCTCCAGCTGCTACACTGGCTAGATTTGGATCGAAATGAAGACAGATGCGATTCTAACGTGCACAATAAATACCTGATCGGATTATCACAGACGGTTTTTAACAAAATCCATCTGTGGTAATGGAATATCACAGACGGTTTTAATATAAAACCGTCAGTGGTAATAGAATATCACAGACATTTTTTAATATAAAACCGTCAGTGATATTTCAAATTATCACAGATGGTTCTTACCGATGAACTATCTGTGATACTGGAATATCACAGACAAATTTTAATATAAAACCATCTGTGATATTCCAGTATCACAGACGATTCATCGGTAAGAACCGTCTGTGATACTCCTTTTTCCCATCACAAACACCACAGACGGTCTCCAAATTAAAATCGTCTGTAATAGTATACATCACAGATGGTTTCACAAAATCGTCTATGATTTGACGTCTAGTATTAGGCTTTCTGTAGTAGTGTAGGGAATGTACAATAGTTCATCTCTGAAGATTGTTTCTAAGGCTTACATCTCACCTAAAAATAACACTAGAGACAAAATCTCTAACAGTAAATCATTCCTCTAACTATTTTGTTATACTATTTTCATAATAACTTCTTGTCTCATACCCTCTCTCCATTTGCATTGGTTTACGGGCTCAAGTCATATCTTGCATAATAGACAGTACATTCTCCTCATCCCCTCTCCTTCACAAAAGTTTTACTAATTTAATATATCTAAGAGATAGCTGAGATAGAACTATTGAAAATGCCCTTAAAGGGAGCAGTTAATAGAATTGGACCATACTTACCGCTATTAAATGATATAATTGAACCATTCAACATCTGGCTGCTCAACAACATCAGAAAACACTATCTGAAATTTCAATTAAGCTCTATCTAGTTTCAACTTCAGTTTTCAATTCCAGTGGAACTAAGTGCAAACTCATCCCTAAATAAGCTTACACAAATGTTTGATGTTCAATTTCCCAGAAGTCAAAGGTCAGTCTAACCGCTCTCCCCATGATGGTCAAACCGTCTGAATCTGATAGCACAAACTGAAATATGAATTTTTGGAGTTTTTGTAAAATCCAAATTCAACTTAACCAAAATGTCAGTTATTCATTGCAAACATATTCTAAACCTTCACGTGGTCTCTCACATTCTTTTTTTGTCTTTACGTTTGTCAAGGCATTTTCATTTGCGTGGGAATACACATTTATTGAAAAAAAACATCCACTCTTGTCGCCATGCTGTTGAAAAGGTTTCATTTGTGCACGAACATGTATTTATTAAAGAAAACCATCCACTTTTGTTGTGTGTTTTTAGCGGCTTACTTTGTACGGATACATGCTTTACTAAAAAAAGTCGTTGTTTGTCGTCATGCTGTCAAAGCTAGTTGTTTCATCTGCAAAAAAAACTTGCTTTTCAAGAAAAAATAATTTATGTCGCTATCATGTCATGTAATGATTTTCAAAACATTCATTTTTTGTTACATTGTCAACCAATCAAAATAACTGTGAATTTCCTCGTGCGCAATCTAGATTTTGAGTTCATGAAGGGCAAATTGATGTATGAATATTTGAAGGTGAATATAATCAAGGTGTGGTAGATACAGCCCTTCATACGAGCCTCTCATGGTTTGCATGGATTTGGTCTCACCATATTGTAGAAGCTGGAACTGATGTGCCTGTAGGACCATATATAGTCTGATGTTGCTGAAGACCTAGTACCCTGACCTATACAACACTAAAAATACATGATTTTAGCTATTTTGGGATGCAATCAGAGATAAGTGAACAATATTTGAGAATTTACATTGGATTCTTGGCTCCATTCATTTTTAAAATTTCAGGTATATGTGAAGTGATGATTGCTAGAATTGTCGTAGTAAAAATACAAGATATGTATCATTCCTTGGAAGCCGATAACTGCTCAGTAACCAACTGGCTACTGGTCCAATTCTAGACAAATTTAAATCCTTCCTCAATTTTGATTATTTTTTCTTGCCAAATCAGTCCAAAAAGCAAACCTGAATCGGGCGTTATAGTGCACCGGTTACCCATTTCCGATTTTAGTGGTAACTAGACAGTTATCGCTAGGGTTTGACAGAATGAGATTCATAGATCATTTGTGTTGCATTTTTTTGAATAAAATTCCAGGACCTATGCCTAAGCAATTCATACAAAGAAGAGAGAGATAATGTAACAGGTTGTCCTCGGGTGCCCAAAGAATGACAAAGACAACTAACAAGGCAGAGTGTCCCTATATAGGAATTTTTTATGTATTCGGCCAATAGTGGCTGGTAAATTTGAATTTTGGTCCTATAATGACGGAAATCACGACAATAGCCCCCTAGCAAGCGTGGAACACATGGGGATGACATATGGCAAATTCCGCGACACCCTATCACGAAAGCAGGTGGGACTGTGGGACCAACGCTCGAGCGCGGTAGCCACAGCCCCACTGCCATGCCACGCCCCAATGCGTAGCTTGTTGGCTCAAAGTAGCCGCATTCCCACATTAGGTGAGGTGACAACGTACCTACCCGGCCGACCGGCGCATGTGGTGGTGGATCGATGGTGATGTGCGAGGGGAGGGCCGGCGAAAGCGGCGGCGCACCTGTTCTTTTCAGACGAAAGAGGTAGAGGCAGCGGCGACCATCGACCGATCTACGATGTCACCCGAGAGAAGGTGCGGGGTGCCTTCGGAGCCGTCCGATCGTGCACTGTAGGACGAAGAGACGACATCGGAGACCGTCTCTGTATAAGTTATGTCCCAGTTCAGCGCTCTTCTAGAGTTAAAAAAGTTAATACTGATTTTTTGGGTCTCATACATCCAAAATGGATTTTGATAAATATTATTTAAATATTTTCTTCTAAATAATCATCTAAATTTCTCACCTTTGGATATGCGCGAAGATTCACACGCCACCATCTCTACTTTAGAATGACATGATATTCCTTCTTCAACAATATCATGTCATTCTAAATATTTATGTACAAGAAATGACAGTGCGTAAATAACATAATGAAATTACTAATAAATAAATAATTAAAGGACATAACGGGGCCGCCGCCGACCGCGAGTGGTGGAGGAGGGGGTGGGGTGGAAGGCGCGCGGAGCTGCTCCGACGAGAAAGGTGGGGGAGACCATGGAAGGGATTCATTGTCGGCACGGAGTGGGAGGGGTTGCAAGGTGAGATAGAGTTATATAGTAAGGGGAAAAGGATTAGGGTTTTTGGATTTTAATCTAAAAGTTACTAAATTTGGATCTTAAGCACGCTCGGACGTGCGATAATGAGGGGACAATCCCCATGGAAATGCTTTTCCGCGCAGCAGACTCATCATATCTCCCAACAACATTGCTACCTCAATGTACAAAAATCACTATATAACCCAATATCACTTACCTTTATACTTACTAATCATTGCTACCTCAATCGTCATCAGAAAATTCTTCAGAAAATTTATCGCACTACAACAACATACGATGATCGTAAAATATTCTTGTGAGTTCAACATATTTCATATCATTTACAATCTACAAAAATCACAAACGGTTGAACCGACATTATCTGCCATTTTATTTCAAAAAAAATATAGAACTTACAAACAATATTTGTTAAATGTATTACATACAACAATTGGCATTTCCCCCACTCCCATAATTATTTTTGTCGGATTTTTTAAGAAAGTTCTATTTTCTAAAAAAATAATTCGCTGAACTGTTCGTCCAAAGGTTGGATGAATTGATTATTTTATAAAAAAATTGTGCTACGTGCAACTGTGGGGGCAACCGTGAGGCAAAATTTGAAACAACTCTTGTGAGGCAAAATTTGAAATTTACCGCTATTCAAAAGATGGGGCTTATTTTTTTCCCTACATTAAAAATTCCTATATAGTTCATCTGGAAAAAAAAAGCAAAAAAGATGACAAAATTCAAACAACCTGACAAACTACGATTTCAGCTGCATTGGTCAGGGCCAAAACTTTGTTTTAATTGCGTATCTTGCCTACTTATCTGATCTCTACGATCAATCCTGACTTTTTTTATCATCTGTTGTTTTATTGATATGTTGCACATGTTATAACCTGAGAAGTTGATGCTTTACCTAATGTTTGTGGAACATTTGTGTTTCAGAAAAGCGTCAGCCTTTTGCGGATGTGAAAGAGGGGTTTTTTGTTTGGCCATTCACAATTCGGAACTATGCATTTTTTTAGTTAGATTCAGAATTGGAGGCCAACAATTAATGGATATTTTGCATGGTTGATACATGTATACTGATATCATGTACTATAATTGACATCATGTAAGACTGACAAAAAGATGAGAAGTAAACATGTCCTAGTTAGTACAATATCATGAGATATTCCCTAGGGCGGACAATTTAGAAGTAAGTCCGGACCGCTCCAAGTCCGGACCCCGCTCCAGATCAGATCTAAGAAAAACCCTAGTCAGCCGCCGCCCTAGGGAAGCCGCCGCCACCGGCCGGCCGGCCGGGCCCCGCCGCCGGTGGTGCTTCCTTGATTGGCGCGCGCTGCCCGCGCCGCGCGCCGCTTCCACGCCGTCGCGCGCCGCCCCATGCCCGGCGCCGCCGTCTCCATGCCCGGCGCCACCGCCGGTCGGGTCGGCCAGTGCCGCGCGCGCAGCGGCCGTCGGCTAGAGCCGCGGCAGTGCCGCCGGCCGGGCGCGCCGCGCCGTTGGAACCGCGTGCGGTGGTGGTGTCGCGCCATGCTTGCGGCGTGCGGCGCTTGTGCCGGCCGGCCGCCGCCGGCGAGCCGGAGCGTCCGGCAGCCGCCCGCCGTGGCTGGCGCCGTGGCGGGCGGAGAGGTTGGTGGAGGAGGTCGACCAGGCCGCGCCGCCGCGCAGGAGTGGTGGTCTTTGGGTTGTCCAGGGTTCCTTAGCGCGACGTTGCTTGTGCGGGAAGCGGCTTGTGGTGGGTTCATTGGATGGCTATGCCATGGCCTTGAGGCGTGCAGAACCCCGGTGTGCTGGTGAAGGTCTTTTTTGTGTGTAAGTATGCGTGGTTTGTTGTGGTTGTGCTGGCGAAAGCCTTGTCGGTGTTCCTACCGGTCTCGACAAGTATGACGCATGTGGACATCATTTTCCTTCCTGAAGGGTTGTCATGGCACTCCATAGCCATCATGTATTCGGTTCTCCAGGTGAAAGCCTTGTCTCGGTGAGGCGGGCGGCGTCGGCGATCTCGTCGCCTCTTTGAAGACGTCGCTTCGGAGGTTCATCTTCACACAGGATAGATCGGAGTTTGGGTGGCTCGATTGGAGAAGGTTAGGGGCTTGGTTGAAAGCAAGAATGGGAAGAAGTTCTGAAGCTTAGTCTTTCTAGCTTTTTCATAGTTCTTAAGTTATCTTTCTTGCTGTTGTGTACTCCTCAGTGTTGAGCCTTTGGGCCCAAGAGCTCGTGTAACTTTTGGCTGTGTATATCCCTTGTGGATATAGAGGTCGGATTTTATAAATCCTTTATCTAAAAATGAGATATAGAATGAAGTGGTTCTGTTCTGTTTCTGGAAACTTTCCAAGTCATACACTGCCGTATATATATAGTTTAGCATAATCAAATTGCTATGCATAGATGTGAATTAAGCAAAATTGGCCACTGTTCCTATTTGGACCAAAGTTATTTCCTATTTACATAAATTCATAATTAAAGTCATGAAGTATGCATTAGTGCATCATTATATCAGATGCATGACCACTGATTTTATTTTCACATAGATTAATAGTTCAATAATGCATCATTTTTCCATGGTTATGTGGAATGAAGATTAGTGTTTATGCTTCTATTTTGTAGGTTCTTTTGTTATCAAATGTATTTTTAACTATAGTATAAAGACAATAGAAATCGTCACTTATTCCTAATACCATAAGCTAGCCAGAGATGGTTTCTCACCACACTGCTGCAATTAGATCAAATCTGCTTTACTGCAAGAGAAAGAAACTACATATGGAAGTCTAGATTCTCTTACACAAAACTTCTTTCAGCAACATCACATTTAGCTACTTGTCAAAAAAAACGTCACATGTAGCTTTCCTCTTGCTAGAAAAATTTCTTAGTTTTTTTAGGTAAAGCATAATTCACAGTAAAGCTACATGGTTTAATTACTTATCATTCTTAGTAATTCAAGGAGGTTATTAATTCAAGGATGATACAGACTGCTAAACTAAAACAAAGTAAGTAATATTTGCATTCTTTTTCTATTTGAGTCCTATAACACATCGGCTTAACAAAAACCCAAGATGTCACTTACAAGTATTGTCACTACCAATTTTAACCGATAAATAAGCATTACCAACACCAAGGCTTCAAAAATATCCATTCAACATAATAATGAACATAAATTTCAGTAATACAGGAAAACCATAAATTGAATTAAATATAAACTAATCAATTACTAAGAGGAATCATAAATAAATCTAAACTATAGAATGCATCAAATAGCAATATTACGAACTATAAGGAACTAGGGGAAATCACAAATTATCTAATTATTACAATAGAATATATTAAATTGTACATGCCCATAAGTGATTAATAACTAGGTGGAGTTAAAAGGTACAAAAGTGCAATTGTTCCATATTCTATTTCCACCCAATGGCGATGAGCTCTTGCCGACGTGTGGGCAAGCAACCGATGGAATGCAGTTATGGCTCTGGTTACGGCGCATGGGAGGAAACAAAGAGACAAAGCTAGGGTTTAGTTGTTGGGTTCTCCTTCCCCACATTCCCTTTTAATATGGCAAGAGTACAACTCATCCCCCAACTCCCTATACGACTAGTTCTAGGAAACGACTCCCTCTCTAAAAAATCCCACACATCATATTTCTCTGTATCCTCTTTCCTTTAATTACGCACTAATCCTCAAGGGGAATATTTTTTTGAAATATTACATTCTACTACTCTTAACAGAATTCGACCCCAAATTCTACTCCTCATGATTTTAAACGGGAAATAGAACTAAACTTGAAAATTAAACCGCACACATACCTGTAACGAACAACTATGGATATTTCTCATGGATGTGAGACTCTAGTTCCCAAGTTGCCTCCTGCTCGGTCTAATACGACCAAAGGCACACCTTGACATATTTTAATATCTTGTGCCTCAGAACTTGCTGACTCCCCTGGCATCCGCATTGGCCAGGACTACGTGCCACATCACCATCGCCTATGATTCCACATTCAGCGTCACACACGAAGTCAACGCATAGAGCCAATGCACCTATCGCCCACCAACATGCTAGCACATTGCCTCACCTACCAGTAGCTGTGCTAGATGTGCAGTAGGCCAAGCATGGGAGAAACTAGAGAGGAAACGAAGAGCACAACAGGGAAAAGATTAGGAGGGAGAAAGGAAGGAAAAGTGAGGAACAGATCGTAATCTTAGCGCTCTTCACTTGGGTAACGATCTAGATTTTTCCTCTCTGTTTCATATTCACCGTTTGGGGTTTTGACTCGATTATGGTGCAACCTTTCAATAAACTAAAAAAGGTCTCAACTTTAACTATGAATTTCATGATCATCTATTGCAATAGGTTCTTAATATCCTAGAATAGATCCCTGTAAATTTTTATGTTATTTGGATCTACGGATCAAAAGTTCTCTCAATTTTTGTCTTTGAGCTTGTGTTGGAATCACTGTTCATCTAGGAAATGTAGTACCAGCGTGCAAACTAAGATACTTCCAAAAATTAGTAGTATCATAGTGCAAACAAAAGGTACTTCTAAAAATCGGTAGTACCGTAGTGCAAATAAAGTACTTGAAAAACGATAATACCGTAGTTATAACAAAGGTACTACCAATTTTGCTGATTCTTCTCTAAAATTTCAGCAGCTTCTCTTGCTCGCCTTGTGGTGGTTTCTCATCCTAATCTTCATAACTTTATAACTATTGGAGTGAAGGATTGGTGAATATTTGAAAAAAAAATTGAAAACAATATTCACCCCCCTCTGTTGCCATCTTCGGTCCAATACTCACCAACTGGGTGAATGCAACATCAAATTAGCAACATGCAAGGCCTTCGATCATGTATGAAAGCTACTCAAAGTATGCCATTGTATGGAGGAACCATGCATGTTGAGTACTGGACAAAAAAACTCAACCATGCATTTATGGAGGAACCATACTTGATGTGTCAAGACAAAAATAGCTATACTTGCATATTAATCATCTTCTACTAGCAATAGATATGCTTGGCGGTGGATATATGTCGAAGAAAGTGACCACAAAGAAAAATGTACTTGTGCCACAACCACTTGCCCCACCAAACTTCCAAGAAAAAACAGTAAAATCGGTAGTGCTGTGGTATTACCATTTGCTACAGTAAAAAGTACTACCATTACAGTACCCACGGTACTGCCGTTGCTATAATAAAATCATGATGAACAGTGATTTTAGCACTATTTCATAAACAGAAAATCCATATAACTTTTGATCCATAAATCCAAATGACATGAAACTTTACAATGATCTTCTCTAGGATATCATGGACCTATTCCAATAAATGATTGTGAAAATCATCACCAAAATTGAAACTTTTTTCAGTTTGAAGATAGATTGCACCAAAACCAAGCACTCAACTCACAAACCCTAACCATAAACAAGAGAGCATAAGAGAGATAGGTTGAATGGATAACCACAAGTCTTAACCCCAACTCCTTAAATAGATGGGCTAGCCAGTCACATCTAACCTTAAGTGGATACTATCCACTTAGCATACGGGAGAAACCCGATAAACCCACACACGGGTTTACTCATACATGTTTAATTATGCATGTTTTTTAAAGCGTATAAGTCTAAATCCGCTAAGTCTTTAGCCTTGATCCATCTTGGTCAAACATGTTTCTCTTTGACCTAAATCGCTCTTCCAAACACCGCTCAAGTGCTATAGTTTTGATCCAATGTAGTTTCTGTTATTTTAGCTAAACTACCAAAACACCCTTTCTTGACCCGGTCTTCATCTTTTATTGCAAGCAATTGCCATGCTTACCACGTATAGTTACACCATTGGCTTGCCACGTGACAAGTCTCTCCCGTTTCAGTTCAACAAGACCACGCCTCATTTAGACCGGCTAAGCCACATGGTATAACCTCGCCGTTTGAACTCGGTTTCAACATTTCCTGTCTTTATCGTGCCATGCTTGAGCTCAACACCTCATCTGGTATTCTCGATTATTCTGGACCTCGGCTCCTCCATGAACATAGTCCCAATCCTCACCGTTAATCGTGGTTGACTCTAAGCGACCCTGCATATCCAAAGATAAAAAAATCATTTCTGGACACAAATTCTTTACAACTTGACCGACGTTAATCAAAATATGCTTCATGCAATATTAATGCATTGACCTAGATCAACTCAACCATGACTCAATTTTCCAAAATCCAATAATTTCTTCCTAGAGGGTACTACTACTCCCACAGGCTAGTACTACCGCACAACGGTACGACCAACACTAAGTTGTGGTACTACCGCACGCTGCACTTTGCAATTGGACCTCTCTAGAAATTAGAGCTAGCACCCTGCAATATGATTGTCGCACCTCCACGGTACACCACCCAAGCGGTATAACCGTCGCCATACCTATGGTATGATCAGTTTCCCTGAAGAATTCAAAAAGATCTAGACAAAGTGCAATCTTTGCGAAATTGAATAACTACTCTACAAAACTTATAATAATTTATCACAACATTATCCTAAACCTTCTCACATAGTCCTTGATTTTTTTGCTACACCATCTGTATATTTTGTCCAGGGCATGTTTATATTAATTACGGTTGATAGCTTTTTTAGCTATAACGGATGATTTTTCACTAAAAATAGATAGTAGTTGTTGAAAAAAGTGGTTTTTAGAAAGAAAAAAAGACAAGCGGTGGAAAAATTGAGAGACAGATACATGCAAGATAGAAGCAAGATAAGTAAGGTACATGATATACCTGTAACTCCTGCCTTATCCTAGGTGGGAGGGGACTAAAATCTACATCCTATAATATATATAAAGAGGAGAACTGGGTGGGACCTCCTCCCACTCGACGCCGGCTAGTCGCCAAGGAAGAGGTAGGGGAGGGGGCTGGTCGGATCTACTAGAGGGTGAGGAAGAGTTGCTTTAGGAGGGGCTCAACCGAAGAAGGAGAGGACCATGATTTACGGGGTCATAGTTTAATGTGATTGTCCGCATTTGATATTGGCCTTGTTCTTTTTTATTTTTGAGTGACTTTTGGTTTTAACTTCTTTGTAATCCGAAACAAACTGAGTGGTTTCTTTAAACTATTTCTCAAAGTGAATCTTCTAAACAACTTCCCAAGTCTAAAACCGTATGTGTTATTTGAGGAGATATCTTCCCTATCTACTATAGTCTTAAAAGCAAACAAAAGTTGTGAGCTGCAACTAAAAATCATCGACCGCTATCTAAATAAGCAAGGCCATTGTATCGCTGCGAGAGTTGGGCGCATTGGATCTAGTTATCGCATTGGATCAAATCTACGTTTTTTTTGTTCTCTCTGTCTTAACAACTATATGATCTCTGTCAGAAAGGAAGATTAGAGTAAACTAGTAGTGGATTACAAGCACGATGGCACCAGACCAAACCGAACGCAGCAGGTACCCTCTGTCTGTCTGCGTGTGGGTTTTTAGTTATCTAAAAGATAAAAGTAAAAAACTAAAAACCAACGTGGAGGAGCAGAGCAATGGGAGGCACTACCAACGTGGAACACGAGGCACGAACACGAAGCTCTCTAGCTGGAGTACGAAACCTTAGAAAAAGCCGCCGCTTCCTTCCCCCTCTCTCTCTCTCTTCCCCCTCCTCGTCCTTATCGCCAGCCAATTGCTTCCTTCCGCAAAACACCCAAGGAGCCCAGCCCGAGCGATTCCAACCATGGATCCCTACAAGGTGCCCCCTTTTCCCCTTTTTTCGATCGATTTTGCCCTGCTGGGTCGCCAATTTGGTGTTTCTTCGGCTCGCTGATCTGACTGGATCTGTGCCCCTCTTTTTCTTTTTTCCTTTTGTGGGGATGGGTTCTTGCAGCACCGGCCGTCGAGCGGCAACAACTCGAGCTTCTGGACCACCAATTCCGGCGCCCCCATCTGGAACAACAACTCCGCTCTGACCGTCGGACAGCGAGGTGAGGAGGGAACAGTGTGTCGGCGCTGGCTTATTTTCTCTGTCTCTCCTTGATTTTCTTTTCCCTCAATATGATGAATCTATAGTTAGGGAGCTTGATGTGAGCTTGCAATACTTCTCTGTACTGTGATGATCCGTGTTAGCTTTGGGCGATTAGATGCTTTTTGGATGTTAAATGTGGTGGTCTCTGGATCTGTTCCGGAAGCTTGGCTGTAGGAGTAGATGTCAGATCTTGCCTTGCTGTTTCTTTGGTCATTCAAAGTTTTCATCTATTTGTTGTGAGTACATATTGGTTTATAGTATGTTACTATGTGATTATATATTCACCTGTGCTTGTGCTAGAAACAAAAAGGGCACTGTTTTGGATGCATTGTGTTGTGGTTCTTGTACTACCGTTCAACTTTAAACAGGTCGTATTCCATGACCATCTCTAAGAAAACTTTTGTTTCAAAATTTTGTCTTGATATTTGCGTCAGTCACTGTCATACCATAAAGTTGCTTAAGTGGAAAAGATAACAACAGCAACTACTACTACCTTCTGAATACAACATTTCATCGTCCAGTCATAGTGATTATCTAAGGTGAGAGGAAGCTCCAAGAGAGTGTATTCGTGTGATTTGTCTAGTTGGCTTTTGCTCTGTGGTAGATTGACTTTTAACAGTAACCTGATATAGGATTGGATTTTTTACTTCCAGAAAAAAAATGTTGGTTCTCTTATGCTCCTCATGGCCCATATCTTGAAAATGGCTGGAAGTCAAGTTTTGTTGTTCTAAATTTCATGGTCACAAAAGGCACCAAACTACGATATATATATCTTTAAGCAAATGCTTCTGTCAATGATGTATGAAAAATGATAAAAGAGTTTTTTTTTGTAATAGTACTTGAAGTTGCCCATAATGTTTTCCTATTTGTATCTGTAGCTACACCCAGACAATCCTGTTCTTTTGCATTTTTCTATCATGCCTGATTTGTGGCTTGACATGATGAATTCATCATTTGACAGGACCTATCCTCCTCGAGGATTATCATCTGATTGAAAAGCTTGCTCAGTTTGACAGGGAGCGTATCCCTGAACGTGTTGTTCATGCACGGGGAGCCAGTGTTAAGGGATTTTTTGAGGTGACTCATGATGTTTCTCACCTTACATGTGCTGATTTTCTCCGGGCTCCTGGGGTTCAGACCCCAGTTATTGTTCGATTCTCTACTGTTGTGCATGAGCGTGGAAGCCCTGAGACCTTGAGGGATCCACGTGGTTTTGCTGTGAAGTTCTACACTAGAGAGGTACTCATGATGCATTTTCACTGTTGTTTGTTCTTATGCTTGGAAGATGAGCTTTCTTTTAAAAGTACTGCATGTTGTACAATATATGTGAGCAGCTATTTTCTGTCAATATGTTGTATTCATTCATCAGAATGCCTTTGTCTGGCAATCTATTGAAGCATCAAAGATTGTGAAATATCAAATGTTTAGATGGTTTCAGCTGGTGTAGTAGAATACTGGCAACTTGGACTGCACTTCAGCCCCACAAATAAGTCCAATGCACGGGCTGTTATACAGATGAAACTATAGCTCCGGTCCTTTCGCTGATCTGAATTTACCATTATTTATTTCAGTTTAAAGGGTCGAGTAGCGCTACCTTGTTTTCCCATTTATAGGCTTATGCAACTAACTGTTTGCCATCAACTAGCAAATGATTTTGGTCCAATCTCATATACCCTCTGGTTTCATATATAGAAAATCAACGGAATTGGAACTTTACTAATCACAAATGTTGCATTATTGAATTCACTGTCCTCACGGATTTGCCATGCTGTTTATTTACTTGTTCACTGTTGCTGCTGCCATTTCTTGACCTTTTTCGGTCAAGGAGTAATTATCCTAATAACTGCCATCGTGCCTTTTCAGGGTAACTTTGACCTTGTTGGGAACAATATGCCTGTATTTTTTATCCGAGATGGGATGAAATTCCCTGACATGGTCCATGCTTTTAAGCCAAGTCCAAAGACCAATATGCAGGAGAACTGGAGAATAGTTGACTTCTTTTCACACCACCCAGAGAGTTTGCACATGTTCACCTTCCTCTTTGACGATGTTGGCATCCCACTCAACTACAGGCACATGGAGGGTTTTGGTGTCAACACCTACACCTTAATCAACAGGGATGGAAAGCCTCTCCTTGTCAAATTCCATTGGAAGCCTACATGTGGTGTCAAGTGCCTCTTGGATGATGAAGCTGTTACTGTCGGAGGCTCCTGCCACAGCCATGCCACAAAGGACTTAACTGATTCTATTGCAGCAGGGAATTATCCAGAATGGAAGCTTTACATTCAAACCATTGACCCTGATCATGAGGATAGATTTGACTTTGACCCACTTGATGTCACCAAGACCTGGCCAGAGGATATCATCCCACTGCAGCCAGTTGGAAGGATGGTCCTGAATAAGAACATTGATAACTTCTTCGCAGAGAATGAACAGCTTGCTTTCTGCCCAGCAATAACCATTCCTGGAATCCACTACTCTGATGATAAGCTGCTCCAGACAAGAATTTTCTCCTATGCTGATACCCAAAGACACCGTCTTGGTCCAAACTATTTGATGCTTCCTGTGAATGCACCGAAATGTGCTCACCACAACAACCATCATGATGGCTTCATGAATTTCATGCACAGGGATGAGGAGGTAGTATGTTCTTTTAGAATTTTCATCTCCTTTTGCATGCATATTTGTTGGGATGCCTCTTCCTATTTTGGTCCGTTATACAGTGTTTCCTCCAATTGACACAGATAAAATGGAATTGTCCTTCAGTTTATAGCATTTACATCTATTTGCTTTGATTTTTAGGTGAACTACTTCCCTTCAAGGTTTGATCCTGCTCGTCATGCTGAGAAGTACCCTATTCCTCCTCGTGTTCTAACGGGCTGTCGGGAAAAGGTAAATATCTTGAAACACTTGAATTCTAGTTCTACTAGCCTACTACCAGTCTTCGGCCTTGTGAGCGTAGCTTTGTTCCACTATATGATGGTGATTTTGAATCTCCATTAGAAGACTTGTTCCTGAATTGGAGTGTTTTCAAATACTTATTACAAATGGTGACTGAATACTCTTCGAGGTAAAATGCCCACCATGTGTTTTGACACAAGGTTTTGGCCTTTCTACTGTTGGAACTGCAGTGTGTTATTCAGAAGGAGAACAATTTCAAGCAGGCTGGTGAGAGATACCGGTCCTTTGACCCTGCCAGGTCTGTCCTAGTTTGATTTGATTGGTATAGACAAATGAATTTAATCGATCTCGCTAATTAAACTGTTTTGGTACGAAAATACAGGCAAAATCGTTTCATCCAGCGGTGGGTTGACGCACTCTCAGATCCCCGTGTGACGCATGAACTTCGGGGCATCTGGATCTCTTACTGGTCGCAGGTACACAATGTTTCTATTGGGCCATATATGTTACTTCATGTGTATCTAGAACATGGCACCATACTAAGACCATCAACCTTTGTTGCAGTGTGATGCATCCCTTGGGCAGAAGCTGGCGTCACGGCTCAACCAGAAACCAAGCATGTAGATCGGCGAGGAAGAAACCGGTTGCAAGCTTGTCCCAGTTGGTTGCGGTCAAACGATGGAAAATGCAGCATGAACAGAAATATACAGTGTGTCTAATGTTCCGTCTGGGTGCAGTCATGAATAAAATGTGAAACCACTAATATGTTGTGTATGCTGGTGATGGGGTTGTGAACCAGTCGCACTGATCCTGAAAGCTTGTCGTACTGTGTTTTGGCAAAGAGATAATAAAATATACTATATGCAGTGGGTTTACAATGTGATGGCTGTTGATCTTGCTTTGTTGTCTAATAAGCAAGCACTGGTGAATGCTGGGGCACTTGAGTGCTCTTTCAGTCTAAAAGAAGCACCGGTGAGTTGTATATATTTGAGTTTACTATTGCTCCCTGATTAAAAAAATCGATCGCACAGCTACTACTTTGTGCGTTTGTCGTACAATCTATCATCTCTGCGATCTCTTGGGCGTATATAGCAGGGAACAAGCTGACATGGTGGCAAGTCTGTTGCTGTTGCTTGGTGAAACACCATTTATCTGATCACTAAAGCCTCCAGGATTTCGATGTCCATAGTCTAGAGAGCAGATTTTGTGGGATTTGTGCTGAAAGAGACTTGAGAGTGACACAAAGTCGTCTTTCAGAGCTTGTTGAGCCTTGTCAGACAGACTGAGCGCGCATGAGAGTAACTTACTAATTTCTCGTCTGATGGATGGCTTTGGCAACCTCACGTTCCTCCGAACGCTCAGCTTAAGCTTCAACGGCCTGCACGGCGAGATCCCTCCCAGGATCGGCTCCCTCCGCCGCCTCCGGTACCTTGGCCTGCGAGGCAATTTGCTCACCGGCGCGATCCCAGGCAACATCAGCCGCTGCACCAGCCTCAGGAGGATGGCAATTGCTGGCAACAAGGGGTTGCAAGTAAGCAAACCTGCTGAGATCGCCGACATGGCTTCGCTAAGTGTTCTAGATCTATACAGCAACAGCATCACCGGAACCATCCCGCAATCACCTGGGAACCTCTCCCGGCTGATCCAATTGTCCCTGGCAGCAAACCATCTCGAGGGATTGATCCCTGGAGGCATTGGGAGCAATCCACATCTCAGGTTCCTGAACAATCTCTCAGGGTTGCTTCCTCTTGCGCTGTACACTATCATCTATGTATTCATTTTATGTGGCGGACAAGCTGCACGGCCGTCTACCAGCTGATCTGGGGAGAAGCCCTCCTAGAGTGCAACAGTTTGGGTTTGGGTTTGAAAGACCGAATATGAAAACAGAGATAGGGTGAATGATGCCAACTCATAATATGGCTACACAAAAATTTGTGGACACGTATGGCTTAGACGAACTAAAAATAAAGACTCTGATTTGAGTGGGACGCGTGGAAAACTCAAAACGAAAAACCGGCAGTAGAACAACTAAAAATTCAAGCAAAGAAACACGTACGCCTAAAGAGAACTAAAGACGTGAAGCCTTCCTCTCTTCTCGCAAAGAAAAGATAACCGAGAGCCAAACTCTATTCTTCGATCCAGGCGACCATGAGAGCATCGGCCCTCGTAAACACGCCCAAAGCCTTCCATCCGCCATCACCTTTGCCTACTCCACCGAAAGCTTTGTGTTGGTACCAACTCGAGAATTTTTGGAGAGGAGCAGCAGCGCCGCATGAGGTAAGTATTCAACATTCTATGATTTCTATCCTCAAACACCTACAGAGATATAGAACACAGAGTACTCAGCTAAAGATCAAATCAACTTGCTCAACTCAACAAAACTTGAAACATAATCCTTCCCGGAGGTCTAGGGTTAGAAAGGGACCTTAGCCTCTAAGGGACCGATGAGTACCATATAGAGATTGGAATTTTTCCTAAGGATATATGGTCTTGACCGCTAGTATAAGGGTGGTTTAACTGTTGCTATAGTAAAATCAGGATGATAAATAGTATTTTCAGCCTGATTTTAAATCTGAAAATCGACGGAACTTTTGATCTGTTGATCGAACAATTGAAATTTACTGGGGTCATTCCTGAGAGCATAGGGGAAGCTTACACAATTGAACAAGCAATATCTGGGTTAGAACAACTTGTCAGAATTTATTCGATCCTCCATGCTCCATCGGAAACCTCACTGGTCTATCTATGCTTGGTGCAAGTGCCAACAGCTTGGAGGGACCAATCCCATCAAGCATTGGAAATTTGGCCAAACTTTCAGCCCTATCTCTATCGAGTAGCCATCTTACTGGCTCTACTCCGAAACAAAATCATGCACCTGTCATCAATCTTAATATGTTTGGCTTTGTCTTGCAACTTGCAATTTTCTATCTGGGAACCGATACCATTGGCAACTGCATAGTCCTGGAAACATCCCTCCCATTTTAAAGAACATAAAAGGGGCTTGCTGTACTGAATTTGACGGACAATAAACTGAACGGCAGCATCCCTGGGGACCTAGGAAGCATTACCAACTTGCAGGAATTGTATCTTGCGCACAATAATTTATCAGGATCAATCCCAGAACTCCTAGGTAATTCAACATCGCTCCACCGCCTCGATCTGTCATTCAACCATTTACAGGGTGAAGTGCCAAAAGAAGGGATATTCAAAATCTAACTGGGCTATCAATTGTTGGAAACAATGATTTATGCGGTCGAATACGACAGCTTCGTCTGCCAAAATGCCCAAACTCCACTGCCAGAAAGAATAAGAAAGGCTTGCCAAAGTCTTTTTAGAATAGCAGTCTTACTAGTAGTTGAGCTAAATTTATCCTATTCATACCTAGTCAATCTAAATTGGTCTCGAATTCTTTTGGCCTATTTCTCTCTCTCATACCCAAATTGACACCGGACACTAGCCTAGACCCACTGTCGTGATTCACACGACATGTGGTAGAAATTCTAAGTCTCACTCGGTCTCTCCTCTTACTTAAGTATCTCCTCTCTGGCTCTCTTCGTCTAGCGGCACAGGAGGCTTCTGGTCTTTTGGACTCTGGACTTCTAGAGACAAGACTCAGGAGGCTGCGTGGGAGCGCTGGAGCAGCCATCTCGCAAGTCACAAGTCTCACCGTTGTCGCTTGTCAGCGTGGCACAACCACGCAGGTTTATCCTCCCCGACCCAGCGACCTCCATGACGGCATGGCCCTATATTCCTAATACAGTGATCCCTCCATCGCCTTCTCTCCTGGTGATCTCCGATTTAAAGTAAAATTATGTGTCTAAATAAATATGTGAGTTGTATTTTGCTTTAAAAAGTGATGCATCTATAATGATTCTAAAGTTTTTGCACAGTAGTTAATTATATTGTGATGACTAATATATCAATTAATTAGAAACTATGCAAGTGTTGTAAGTCTTTCTTGTAACTTGATGTGTTGGTCACTTAGATAATTTGATCCCTTTTGGTGTCTGGCTGTTTGGTTCATGTTTTGTTTAGCAATTTATGTAATATTGTTTAAGTTGTTTAGTTAGAAATCGTCCAACAAAGTATGTTCATGATAAAAGCACTTTTGAACTTCTACTTATATAACACAAAAAATCTGACAAAAAGAATTGTATTTTCACTTGATTAAAACATCTTGTTGTGATTGTACAACTCTATTGCAGAATTATTTAAATTTGAACTTTGACTCGGGTTAGTAGTTCTAAGAAAACAATTCATTTCTAATTCCAGCCATTATGGTTAAAATTATTAGGCTTTCAATTCTGTTATTCACTCATTACTAAAATTGTTTCCTTTTGTGTGCTTGTCTATATAACATTATATCTCGCTTCTAAGGCATGAAGCACCATCGCTTTAATTTTTAATTATTTTTAATTTCTTTATATTATTTGAGATGTTGTCTCTAGTAAAACAATTGTATTTTAATTTTTGCTATTGTGGACCTTTACATTTTCTATTGAATAATATTTTTGTAATTTTCGATGTCCATCTTGAAATTCCTCGGTCCGCCACTACTTGCCCTGTGCTCCCTATGATCACATCTATTTACCTCTATGCTCATGAAACAACTTTTGTACATACCCGTTTATGATCTGAATTGTTCAATTCATTGTAGAATATGGAGGTCTTGCAGTATCAACTTATGGTGATGTATACAGCCTCGGCATCACTTTGATCGAGACATTTACAGGAAGGATCCCAACAGATGATATGTTCACAGATGGGTTAAGCCCGCATTACTTTGCCGAGGCAGCTCTTCCTGAGCGGATTCCAACATATGGTTGTGTGATGAAGCAAACAATAGCAATGATACAAGAAACAGGGAATGTTTGGCTGCCATCATCCAGCTTGGTGTCCTATGCTCAAAGCAAACAGCCCACAGAGCGGCTGTTATTGAGCGACGCCGCTGCAGAGATGCATGCTACCAGAGATACCTTCAGGGCTGCTCATTTGGGTTGTTTTTTTTTTTTTGTGACTTAGGATCTGTTTGATATAGCTGTAGCTTATAGTTTTTTGCTGAAATTTTTGAATTTTAGCTGTTTGTAACAGATATTACAGAGAGAAAGATACTCGCTTGTGATTTTGGATGGTTCAGATGTTAGGGTTTTAATGTGTACTATAATTAACTTGTAAACCCTATCTCGAAAAAATACTCCGTTTGAAAGTTAGATACTGTAGCAAAAGCCAAAACCGGTTTGAGAAGCTGAAAAGAACATGCTCTTTTTTTACTATTTAGCACTGTATCTAGCTTATTTTGCACTGTAGCTGCTGGTGGCCTTTTGAAAGAATTAAATTTAAAATATTTAAAAATGAAAAAATAGATTAGCTCATTACGAATGATTCAAAGGAATATTAGGGAAAAAGAAAAGGTAAAAAAGCTCAAAAAAATCAAAAAAATTAGAAAAAGATAAAATTAAGAAGCTATAAGCTAGAAACCAAAAACCCAACAGAAAAACCGAAATGAACAGGGCCGAAGTGATGTTGGATCGAATGAACAACATTACCATATACGGACTATCATGTTTCCTCAAAGAGTCAAAGTTATCACTGAAGTCCATAATATTCGTTTCTTTTCTGGGTGTGTTGTAAGATTTATCAACTGGTACTGTATTGTCCAATTTGTACACATCATCATTTGTGACAGTGTTTTTGGTGTTACCTTTGTGACAGTGCTTTTGGTGTTACCTTATAAATAAGGACAACATATGTCCATCATCACTTTATTTCAGTCAACCCATCCCTGAATGAAGCAGCACCCAACCATGAGAGATGAGTGATGAGTTTCAGCTTCCCTAGGGCTAATTTAAATTTCATGGGTGCCTTTTGTTATAGGCTTTTAGCATGGTTCTGAGATTGGGAACTTTATTTTGATTCCATTTCTTTCCACATTATTAAGAATGCATAATCCACTCTTGTTGGGCCAGTAATTCATATGGAACATTTCTTTCCACATTATTAAGAATGCATAATCCACTCTTGTGGGCCAGTAATTCATATGGAAGGGCATAAAGGGTTGAACAACTTCTTTATTAGCCTGAATGTTTACTCTTTTGTCAATTCATACAACATACAGTGTATTTTCAAGTAAACAAAAGAATATTTACTATTTTACAAGATATAAATCACTGTGCACACAACTGATACAGAAGGAATAACTAAAAAAGAAGGTGACCCGGGGAGAGAATCCCCCAGATTTTCCTTCTAAGTTGAGTAAGATCTCAAACCCGGGTCAGCTAAGTGGAACGTCTCTACTCTAGTCATTCCCTTGAGAGAGCTTTCCTCTACAGAAGGAATAATTAGATTACTGGGCATAAGAATGACAAGATTATGAAGGCTGAAGTATGATAGACATACCACTACTCTGCCTAACTCCCTACTATTGAATAAGTTGCCCTCAAAAACAAAACAAAACTGGATGAAGAATTACATATATGTCATTGTTTGCTTGAGTAGCAGCGCTGAACGTGTGAGTTGTCAAGATCTACATACTTGGACCAGTAGGGCTTGTACTTCGAAATGGCAAGGTCCAACCAGGGCTTGTAATTCCCGTTGTAATGAACTACTGCTGCAGTCTCAATATCCGCAATGTAAACAGCTGGATCATAACCAAGGCCCAAGACATGCCAAGTGCGATTCAACGGGTATGTCAGGTTGTAGAAAGTAATTAGTCCTGGAGGCAATGTACCCAACTTCCACAGTTTGCGATCCTCATTCTGTAAGTAAGACGTTCTCTTAGTAAGTGAAACCAACAAAAAATTACTTATATGATATTATTGTAAGCATGACCATCATGGACAGAAGATACATGGTGGGGTAGATGTAGTTCAACAATATAATCAACAACAGTTTTCTTGTCCCACTACTTACCAAATCTTGCCAATAATGGTATATTCCAGTGATGTTTCGCTTCTTCCACTCCTTCAGGTCAAACATGTTCATTCCAAAAGCCCACCCACAAGCACGTGGATCAAAGTTCTCTGAAATCTTTGGGTGTGAGAAATTGAGATAAGTGTCGAAGCGATGGAAACTTTCTTTGCAGGTTTCAACTGCACCATTTACCATCCCTTTAAGATCAACATCCCAAAGGGGTGTCAAATCCTTCTGTACAACAACATCATCATCGAGAAACAGTATCTTGTCAAGCTTGGGGTGTATTTCTGGCATGTAGAACCTTAGATGGTTGAGCATAGACAAATATTTGGGGTTCCTGTACTTCAGATTCTCATTTCCATCAGAGAGTGATGATGTATCATGTGCTTTGAAGTAATACTCTTTGAGCCGAGCTGACTCAAGTTGCCGTAGAACCGAACAGTACGACGAATTGAGCCACTTGAAATTGTCAATGTTCTCCACATGGACAGTAGCGGGTCGAGGAGGATGACTGGTAAACCACATCTTCATCGCTGCAAAATTAAGTCTATCGGTGACGATGTGGAACACATGCTTCTCTGGTTCCTTGGCATGTGTTACAGTTGATCTGACAACAACTGAGGCAGCAAGGACATTATCAGAAAATATAGCATAGTGGTAGAGTAACCGGTCCTCAAGCTTTTCTCTATCTTCTTCTTCCTTCAAAGCAGCATCACCAAAATACTCCTTGATCACATCATCACGAAAATAATAATCGGTTGTCAGCTGCATATGCAGGCAGTGCAAGGGCATGGGGACCGTCTTTGCAGCATGCTGAACCAGGAATGTGTTCTGCTTCTTCACCATATCGATATCTAGTTCCGTAGACTGCAGCATAACACGCAATCTTCTCAATACTTCACCAGAATTGTACAGAACATCTCTAGCTGAAGACAACGCATGCCCCATTGCTTTTGCCCTGTCTAAAGCACTGCACAAGAAATGAGGGTGATAAATAATTTATCCTTTAACGCTAATACAAACATGGGACTGAACCGAGAGAAGTCTTCAGAGGTGTAAAATGAAGTACCTTGCATCTAGTGTGATATCCATATGTGCATCCCCAATGGCTGCTTGGCTTTCTTGTATGCACTTCATGAGCAACGCATACAGGTCAGGCTCCTTCTGGGAACGTGCAATCGTGGCATACACCTTGGCCATTATTATCTGATCTTTCATGAGCCTCAGTGTAGAGTCTGTATTGGTATGGTGGAACTCTTGCCTCCATATGTTGTAGCTGACTCTTACTTTATTATTGAAGTTCCTTGAGCTGTTTGTGGCCACGTTCCGCATGTGGAGTTCGACCTCCTTGTCCATATGAAGCAACTCCTGAATCCGCTGCTCCTTTCTTCTATGCCGAAATATCTGCAGGAACCATGATGTTACAACAAATCCACTGAGATAATGAAGAGTTAAATTAGGAGTGAACCAAAAACTTTTGAAGCTGAATATCCATCATCTTCCAGAATCACTATATAAGACAAATAAATATTGACCTCACGCTTTAATTTTATCGGATCGGCTCTTTTGGTTGCCAAAATTCCTGCACTTGAAAGGTTGGTGGCTTCTGATCCAGTAGCTAGCAGCTGCTCCTCAGCAGTCTCTTGCTATTAAAATTTAAAACAGCAGAAGAAACACCAGTGAGGGTTATAAACTAAAACAGTGTGCCAACTTGTCCACATAAACCAACATATTTTTGTTCACGACATACAATTCCGGCTACCGGCTGGTTATCTTTCGGCAGTAAAGGGTTCTCCCAGATAGAGGACGACGTGAATTCTCTGGCGGTAACTTTGAACAGCTTGATCCGGCCATCCTGGCCCGTGTACGCGACAGTCTTATCGGTATTATCCACATCCTGCCAAGGAATCAGAATGCACATTTGGTAACTTGACAAGAAAAATGATTCAATTGTTCCTGGCATGAGGAGTCAGATAACCTGTAAATTGCGGCAGCCAGGGCCGTGGCAGCTCCCGGGAGCCTCGCGCTCGCTGGCAATTCAGAACCCCAAGATGATAGTATCAAAGTTAGAACATTTAAGCGCATCGGAATGAAGAGCGTTGTCTGTAATGGTTCTTACGTTTGGTGATCGGAGAAGCGCCATAGGGACATCGCCGATCTGACAGAGGGGACATGGATCACAACCTGCAGAACTCGAAGCCGAAGGAACAATGAGAAGGAAGGAATCCCTAGTTCTGCGGGTTCGTGTTATGTAACTAACATTTCGCCGTTGCGGTGAGGAAGCGACGAGTACCTGGAAGGAGATGAAAGTGAAGAGGATGAGGACGAGGACGCCGGAGCGCCGCCGCCACAGTGGGAGGAGGCTTCTGGGATACGCTGCCGCCCCCGAGGAGGAGGACGAGGGGAACGCCATGGATGGAGGAGTGGAGTGGTGGGGATGGGATTGAGTTAGAGAAAATACCGTAAGTAAATTAAAATTAAATTATGTGTTCCTCACCATCACTATGAATGATGAGGAAAACTCATTTGCCCTTCTCAAGCTATGGATATATTCTTTTTTGCTACGACTTACCGATGTAGCTGATGACTTTTAGTTCTAGTACGAGTGCTTCAAAAAATCTATCCCGATAAGTCGCTTCGAAACAACAGTTAAGAAATCATCTCATTTATTTGTTCAGAACAAGTTTTAGAAAAAAAACTCGACCTGCGGGGGGTAAGACGGCCCCTGGGCATTATGCTTAAGAAAAAATCCTCTCACGCAGATCGAGAAAACCCTCGAACTCTTGCTTCACCCTTACACAGCGGCACCGTCGCCCGTGTGAGAACGACCAACGACTTAGGCCGGGTCTTAGACCTGTGCTTTGGTGTGGTAGCAGGCGAGGGGATTTTTTTTCTCTCAGCCTGAAAATTCGCTCCCACTAGGAGTCAAACCCAAAATCTAAAGGTGCTACTAGAGCGCTTTAACCATTACGCTAGAGGCCTGTTCATATTCAGAACAAGTTATAAGTAATAAGATAAAAAGAACTGAACTGACTCTCGGTTAAGTGATTTTTTTTAGAGAAACAAGGAGGGGAATGGTCATTTGTCTTTCTCTCTCTTTTTTTCCTTGTCAATCTATGTACATTTTGGTGCAGGCACGGTCACACAGGATTAAAAAGGAAGGGCAAATGAGCACGCATACAACAAGTAGAAATCGACATGGAACATACATATACAGGTAGGCTCAGTTCCAACCAAGTTGCAACTTTTTTGACCAGCCTTTTTCCCCAGTGGGACGTGCATAATTGGAGGCCTAAACCCTCAAATCCCCGTTTGATCCTCTAAGTGCCTTGATATCATTTCTAGATTCCCCATTCCCACTTGAAGTTATTGCTTGATAATGCAAAGCATTCTACATTGACTTTGTTAGTGGGAACAAAAGGGAAAGGAAAAGAGAGCCCACATTGATTTGGAGTCGTTCAGATTAGTTTAGCTTCATCCTGGAGTAATCTGTAACAGCAAGCAAGAAAAAGTCCACCATCACTGTCTCATGATTTTCAGCAACCAGCAATCTCGACCACAACAAAAATATCCAGCCACAAATGTTTTATGGAGCAAGATTAGTAAAATCTCTCTGGTGATGATTCAGATGTTTACTTTCTTCAGAGATGAACATAGAACTTCAGCACTTGTACAGAACCATGACTATCTGAAAAGGGGGCATAACTGACAATGACCGAATGCTATTCGTAGTGCAATCTGATGCGATTCACCCATTGTACTTGGGTGGAAAAAGCATTGAATCTATGCATATGAATATGACAGCTACTAAGTATTAATTGGTGTATTGCTATACTGTTACATGGATCATCACGGTCGGTTCAAACTTCGTCATGACAGGAAAAATGCGGTCTAACTTTAACTTCACATTGTCCACATCAATATCAGTTCATCCTGTACCCCACGATCATCTGCCCCTAGAGCACGTCCTAGCACCGTCATTCCTTGGCGAATGCCCCTGGCCACGCACCAGCGAGGAGCTGTTGTTTCTGGGCTCCCTCGACTCGATCTGCTCGAGCGCCTCGACGACCTCCTTCATGGATGGACGGCTCTTGGGATCACCGGCCAGGCACCTGAGAGTGAGCTGAGCGGCGTGGAGAGCCCCTCTGGAATGGTACTGCCCCTCGAGCCGGCCGTCCATCAGCTGGCTCAGCTTCCTCCGGTCAGCCAGTAACGGCTTTGCCCAGTCCACCAGGTTGAGCTTCCCGCTGGGGCGACTCGGGTCCAGCGCCCTCAGGCCGGAGAGCGTCTCAAGCAGCACGACGCCGAAGCCATACACATCACTCTTCACATACAGGTGGCCTAGCATTGCATGGAAGATACACTCAACAAGTATATATATATATGTTGCCATGAACAGATGCTGCATGTGTTACGTGTCCAAGCACGAGGGGTTAACTGATGACCATACCGGTAGCAACGTACTCGGGAGCTGCATAGCCGTACGTGCCCATGACACGTGTTGTCACATGAGACTCTCCGCCATCCGGGCCATGCTTGGCCAGTCCGAAGTCTGAGAGCTTCGCATTGAAGTGCTGAACGTGACATGGTTGCAGGCTGGTTAATCAGAGTATTATTCAGACGACAGAGTTCGTTATCGATAGTCCTCGGAAGATCATATATATACCGAGTCTAATAGTATGTTGGAAGCCTTGAAGTCCCTGTAGATGACCTGTCTCTCGGATGAATGGAGGAACGCGAGGCCACGAGCTGCACCGATGAGAATCTTCAGCCTGAGGCTCCAAGGCAGTGGCTCGTAAACTGCCCCTCCTGATGATGTGGACGAATCAGTACCAAAGACTGAGGCAAATGGGAAGTTTGATCATAAATTCCCTTGACAGCCCAGCAAAGGTAAAGCAAAACAAAGAGGAGTCTTACTTCTCATCTTCTATGGCAAAAAAAAAAAAAAATTTGAACGGCAAAAGCTGGTTTAGCGAGTTGCATGAGTGGGTGAGGAGAACATGGTTTTCAAACAGAAATAAAAAAAGAAGGGGGCCGGGGGGAGAGACGTCCCCTGACTTTCCTTGTGGTTTTTGTATGAAAAAGGTCGTCTGCCAAAAGACTCACTTCGGAAGAGGTGGTTCTCCAAGCTCCCTTTTGCCATGAACTCATACACGAGTACAAGCTCATCGTCATCCATGGAATAGCCTAAGAGTTTGACAAGGTTGGGGTGTGAAATCCTCCCAAGGAAATTCACTTCAGACTGCACAGGAAAGAAATAATTCCTCTTGAGAGACACGCATAACAGGAAATCTTAGAAAGTGGTGCTACTTGCAACATCAGCACGTAAAAGATACGAAGCCACAACCTATCCTATCTGCTGATAAATAGTACTTGTTGAGAAGACCACATATATGAAGTGCACAACAACTAGTGAGGGAGCAGTATTGGAGAATGCACTAAAAACAAGCAACTTGAGCATCCTGAATCTAAATAACGTAGAGAAGAAATAACTAGAGCCATGAGTGATTTTTCAGGCTGGTTCTTCGTAAAATTGAACAAACACAAGAGTTAACAGAGCATAGAGAGGGAAAAGCAGTGCAGGATTTACAGGTCATGGCAAGTAATTCAAATGGCCAGCGAGCTCCAATTTGCCAGGAGCATGCAAACGTGGCAATTACAGCTTGAGCAACTCCAAACTATAAGGCAGCACTATCAATGATTTTTAGCTGAGTACCTAGCCTATTTGTGAACATTCACTTCCCTAGTTCCCTGATTGCAACAAAACTCAAATGTACCTGAGAATTGAAAGCACCTTTTATTTAACCCATGCAATTCGTAAAGAAATTAACAAAAAAAAGAGAGAGACAAATCTAGATAACCAATTTATCAACATAACAATCACCTGCCATTGCTCCATTCCCTGCACACTCTCAGGGTTGAGCCTCTTGACGGCAACCACCATGCCGGTGCAACTCTTCGATGGGTTCATGGTCTTCTCATCAACCCATCCCTTGTAAACCTTCCCGAACCCGCCCTCCCCAAGCACTGTGTCAGGCCTGAAATTCCTTGTGGCACTCTTCAATTCCGCAAAGGTGAAGATCCTGAGGTTTGGAGACTCAAGAATCTGGCCCTCCAGATGAGCATCATCGGTGCTAACACCACTAACAGTGGATTGCATGAAGGTACTGGTACTAATCGTTGACAGCTTCCCGGTGGTGGCGGAGCTTGTAGTACTCTTTGATGCAGACAGTCCTACATAGGCATTAGAAAATCTGAGGTCTTGAATTAATTGGATAGAAATCAGCAGTTTCGTATGCATATTAATCTAGTAATTTACCTATGCATTTAATTGATGTTGGAGTAACATATGGGCTAGCTCAGTGAGATTTAAGGTTGGAAAACGAATTTTATCATATAGTGGCGTTCACGGTTGAAACTTCAAACCATGATTCACTGATCAGGTTTCAGTGGAACTAGATACATCACTTGACCCACTGTATCGGTGAAGTATGCCAAGAATTGAAGGGACAGGATTAGTACTAGAACCCAAATCTTCTGCCAAAATAAAAGCGGTCACGGTGATATCGTGTGACTGACGGGCATGATTTCGCCCACTGTGTGCAACCAAAACGATCAAATTACCATCCCCGTGAATTAACAGCATGGGGAGTAAGCAAAGGAAATTAAAGATGCTTCTTGCACTAAAGGAATGCGCAGAAGAGGCGGCCATTCTTAAATCGAAATGGAAGTTAAGAGAGGGATCAGGGGAAAAAAAACCATTTCCCCACCGCATGTAATCAAAATCATCATCAGTTCATGACACGGATTTCTTAAACAATGGAGGCCTCAGAAACCCAAAGATCGAAACTTTTTACAAAACTATACTACATGGGAAAGAAAACGGTAAGCGAGCGGTTGTTGAACTGATTACCAGGTCTGGCCGGCTTGTTGCCTCGCTCGATGAGGGCACCTATGGCGCTCGCGCAGTTCCCCATAAGGACAGACAGACAGGCCTCCTCTCCTCTCTCGTCTTGCAAGATGGACTCCACAGGTAGTCGACGACTGCATCGACATCCACTGGATCAAATAGATATCAGTCAAACAAGTGTACGGAGGCCTGGAGCAGTGACGACGCCATCGAACTCGTTATTTGCCGCCAGAAGACCAAGAAATTGCATTGCTGTGTGGAAACGGGTTGGGGTGTTCATATTAACTTTTATTGATAGTTTTTAGCTTTATCTAATAAATAGTAATAGTTTAGAGAAGCGATTGATGAATAGTAGTGATCGATGAATAATAGTATATTATATAAGAAAGATGATACAACGAAAGGTATTATAACATTCGGACCGCCATATGATTTATAAAATTATGATATAATAAAATACAAAGTATATTATAATATGTAAAAATAAAAACTTATCAAAAGTCAATATAAACATGTCTGTTTTCTCTTACCTGCCTGCAGCATGCATGCTGTAATTTTGAGATGGAAGATAGATGCTGCAACCATCCGTGTCATGATTCGCCGTTCCAGATGGTGTGTATTTACTCACTTGATGGATCAGTAGTAGACTTGTAGTACTCGACACCGACGACGACCAAGCTAGCCAGCTCTCTCTTGGTCGATCACTCGGTTCAATTCGTCGTCTCTGCAGTGCAGTTAGCTGCCGGTTTTTCCCGGGCTCCATGACTGCAGCCGTGGAACGACCAGCAGTCGTCTTTCATGACAGGCAGTGTGACGCTGTCCGGCCCTGACGCATCAGAGCTTTTTTTCCTCCCTTTGCCATGTGAAAAATCCAACACTAAGTCACTTGTTTATAATAAAAACTCACCCACGTCGAATAACATTTTAAACATAACGGATAACGAACGAATAACATTTTAGCTTGCTTACTTTATTACACAGTCGACCTTCTAAGCTGGCTTGCGCGGTGTGGCGCCGCGCATACACAGCTAATTACGCCGATGGATGGATGATTAGCTTAACAGATGGTGTTGTTCTTGTGCATAATCTAATTTTATCTCTATTCATTTCAACTTCAGCTTTTAGCTTCTGGATTATAATTCACTATTCCTTAATTTTATTTTTTTATTTTTTTGGACTTTTTTATCTTTCTTTTTTTTTCTCTGTATTCCTTTACATTATCCGTATGGGTTGACATGTTTTTTATTTTAAAATTTAATTATACCAATTAAACTACAATAAAAAATAAATCAGTTACAGTAAAAAAACCATAAGCCATAGTCAAATCGAGCGCCCTTTTAATTTAATTTAAGAGGTCGATCAGTTTGAAGATTTCGAAAAACAAATTAAGGCAGCACATAGTTATCTAGCCAGTCAAAAGGAGATTGGATCGATGGTAAGTGGTAGATCTATTTGGATTGTGCAAGAAGCAAGAGTAATTTGGTTAATAAATTGGATCAACAGAACTGAGACGTGATCTGATAGTTGCAGCTTAATTGGATCTCCTGATCAGGTCAACGGCAGAAAGGATCGGTCGATGATCGTATCGTACGGGGCGCGTGCAGGAGCTGGCTAGAGGCCGAGGAGACTAGACGACGACCCCGAAATCGCTAGAGTGAGCTTCAACGAAAAAAAAAGCTAGAGCATATTCATTCAAATTTTTAGAGGAGCCTAACTTTTTTTTAGAGGACACAAGAGTCACCTAAATTTTTTTAGAGAGACGAGATTTTTATTCATTCAAATGCGCTCTTACATGCTTTTGATCTTACGTTCTGTTACATGAGGAGAGCGGATGTGCAAGTCTCGTGGCTAGGGTTCGCCTGGACGCGCAAGTCTCGTGGGCTCACTTGGGCCTTCACGCGCGCATCGATACTGAAAATAACGAAATGGGAAATTTGGGCCGTTGACACAGAACGGAATTGAGGTGCGATCGCAGGCCCAAGAAGAAAGACCAAGAGCCCATAGAATACAATCGGGACGATCTGAGAGTGAGAGGAGACCCTGCACTCTCTGCGCCTTTCGTCACATCGCCGCCACCATTCCACCCGCTCGCCCTCTCCCTTCCCCTCCCTCCCATCTCCTCTCCTCCTGGACTCCCCCAGCCACGCAACGTTTGAGGTCGAAAGCAGATCCGGAAGGGCGGCGTTGGCGGCTGGCGGGCAGCGGCTGACGCCGAACACATCCCGACCGACCGGCGTAGCAAGAGGAGGACCCGCCTCGCGTGCGCATCGCGGCCTCGCTGGGGAGCTGAACCGAAGGGAAGTACTGCAACCAGCGACTGCGAGGCCTCAAGCGGCGCGGTCAGGCCTAAGTCGTCCAGGCCCTGCTGCTGGTAAACAAACTACCTACTTAATCTTCACTTGGCTGAATCGCAATCCGTAATTGTTCGTTGCTGCTAACTAACCAATGCTAAACTTGCCATGTTCCAAGAAACAATGCCTAAAACGGCCTACTGAGCACTACACAGGAGGTGCTCAGTGAAATGGCTAGCAAAACAAGCAACTGTGCTGTGCTTAAAGTTTCTTCCTTTTGGAAATAATAAAGCATACAAAGCCATGGGCTCTTGTTCTCTACGTTGGAAATTTTCTTGGAGGAGGTGTTCTCTGAAAATTGATATATGCCTAAAGGAAAAATTCTTCACTTCATTCCGTGCTGCTGCATTCCATTTCAAACAACCATGCCGGCTTATATTATCTTCATAATCCATTTCTACAGATGCTCCTTCTATGATGTGCTGCGAAATGAGGCTGCAGTTCGGGTCTACGCGCCGCGCCATTTTGAGAAATTGTCCTGTCATACTATGTTCACAGCAGCAGCTCCCCTCGTATTTTCGCTCTACGACCAAGGACCACATCACAACCGCGTCTCTGCCGCCCAACACAAGGAAGAGGAACACAGTCATTGTGATCTCAGGCCCTACCGGTGCAGGGAAGAGCAGGCTTGCATTGGAGGTCGCCAAGAGGCTTGGAGGAGAGATCATCAGCGCGGACTCGGTGCAAGTGTACCGTGGACTTGACATTGGTTCCGCCAAGCCATCTGCTTTGGAGATGAATATGGTGCCACATCACTTGATCGACATCATGCACGCATCAGATGACTACTCAGCTGGGATGTTCTTTCACGACGCGAGAAGAGCAACGGAGGATGTTCTTGACAGAGGCTGTGTGCCCATTGTTGCTGGAGGGACTGGGCTCTACTTACGCTGGTACATCTATGGCAAGCCAAGCGTTCCGAAATCATCCATTGACATCACATCAAGTGTGTGGTCTGAGCTTGTTGACTTACGTGAGAGCGGGCAGTGGGAAGAAGCAGTAGAACTGGTGGTGAAGGCCGGTGACCCCAAAGCTCGGGACTTGCATATGAATAACTGGTCCCGGTTAAGGCGTAGCCTTGAGATTATCAGGTCATCAGGTTCCCCTCCATCTGCCTTCACCTTACCATATAATGCATTTCAGGAGCAGCATGACACCAAGCTAACTGCTGCCTCAGTACATGGAACCTGCGAAGTTAAGGAGCTGGATTATGACTTCCTATGTATTTTCCTCGCATGTCCGCGTGTTGAACTCTACAGATCCATAGATTTGAGGTGTGAAGAAATGCTGGCTGACACAGGAGGCCTACTTTCAGAAACCTCATGGCTTCTTGATATCGGTTTGCATCCAAATATGAACTCCGCAACCCGTGCAATAGGTTACAGGCAAGCCATGGAGTACTTGCTGCATTGTAGGCAGAACGGGGGCAGTAGCTCCCCACAAGAATTCTTTGAGTTCCTGACCAAGTTTCAGACGACATCTAGGAACTTCTCAAAGAGACAGATGACTTGGTTCCGCAACGAGAAGATTTACCAGTGGGTTGACGCTTCACAACCTTTTGAGGCTGTTGTTCAATTTATCTGTGATGCTTTCCATGACTGCAATGCAAGGGTGGTTCCTGAATCACTTGAAATGAAAAGAGAAAGTTGCATGCACGAAAGCCGTGATCTCAAAACCTATCGTTCAGAGAACAGGGTGTTCCTTGGGGATGATGACTGTCGTCGCGTTTTGGATTGGATTAGAAGGACACAAGGGAAGTGAGGTCTACGTCTACTCTTGCCATGCTTTGCTTGTTTCCACCAGGAAGTCACCCTGCTATAGGTTTTTCAGAGATTACCACAGGGATTTCGGTTTGTACTTTTTGAATTATGTTTTCTTTAAAGATTCATAGAGCAAATGCTTTGTGAAATTGTTTGGAATGGAATGAAATACACTGTTGCTTCTTCAGCATCTTTCTCTTTGTAGTTTGTATAGAGCTTGGAGGTTGTTTTGTGTGGCAGACTGATTTTGCCGCTGGAATGGAACAGAATCACCCAGCAAAGTCGAACAGAATCATCCTTTTTGTGAACTCCGCATGCCTGACTTTGCATTAGAAAGATGCCTTGGTCCTGATAACTTCTGTGAGACTCAGGTTGCAGCGCAAACGGGAAAGGTGCATTTTGCATTTTACACCGTATGGCTGTACCTGTATCACCCTTGTTCTGCCATGGACGTTATTGTCAACCATGTACTTGTTCTGCAGTCTGCCAATGTGCTATGGTTGTCTCTGAAAAGCTCCTATGTGATATATTGGTTAAGCAATCTAGTTAGTACATGTTTGGGTGCCTGTATTGTACTAGCAATTACTCATGAAGATGTGCAAAAGTCAAACTAGATTTACCCAGTATATATGTTACCCTGAAATTTATGCCAAGAGGTCAACGAAATGGCCATTATGTCTATGGTACTTCCTAAGAATTGTTGCAACTAATGCTGTCTTAATTTTCGAGTGTATGGTTCAACTTAATTTCAGTTTCGACCGAAGTATACTTGAAGAAACCGAATAGGGAGAGTCAACCAGACAGCCGCCATGTGTTAGTGGTAAACAATGGTTTGTGCTGACAACTGAAAAGCCTGACTAAACCCTTAAATATGCACCGCTTGATAAATCGCTAACAAAAGCAGAAAAAAAAATCCACTGTCCTAAAAATTCTCCAACATGAAAAAAAATAGTGATGTTCTACCAAACGTACGGCGGAGCTGAGAGCATGGTACGACGCCACCTTTATAGGAGCTTGGTCAAGTGCAAAACTTGGATTCGAGAGGCCATGGGCTGAACAGGTCAATCCTGGCGATACCGTCTCAATGAGCTAGGTGTAATATAATATATTTTTTATCTGTGGCAAAAGTACGGGTATTTAGCTTGTTAAAGTAGCTGTGCAATGCGTTTTTTAGTGTGCAATGTCAACCCAACTGGTTCTTGCTGATCGATGATTAGACAGGAATCCAATGATGCAATGTCAACCCAACAGCGTCAGTTTGACGATGGTGTAGCCGTGACTGCACCTGCACCTAACTGAACAAAAAACACGCCATTTTTAGTTCTGCACGTAAGTAGAGAAAAATGGCAGGGGTACCAAGAGAAATCTTGTTAATTAGAAGTATTTTGGACTGAAAATTGCATGGCGATATATCTGAATTATCCTGAGATTGACCAAGTCCCCCCAAATGAGAACCATTTTCAACCATCATCGAGAAAAAAGGAGTAAAATCTAACGGTTGAAAGCTAATCAACTATGTTTAAGCACCGTATATAATTTGTTTGCCATGAGAGAAGCCGTAAAGCAAGGACAATGACGGAATCAAGCCACTAAACTTAGTGTGCTGTTCTATGGTGTGCCCACCTTGATGGAAAGCACCAACATTTGGCTAAGGATGGAGGAGACTCTTTGGCAAACAGTAAGCAAAGTACTACATTTGCTTGCTATTTTAATTGTAGAATTTTCAAACAGTAATTTTTGATATGTGCATGGAGCGTTACTTTGAATAATATTTGGAAATTTTTGTGGTGTGTTGCAGGTGGATGCCACGAGATGAATAGAGAGCAAGTGACAAATCACTGAGGAAGGAGTTGGATTATGAACCATGTCATGCTTGCGGTGAGCGCATTAAACACCCAAGAGGTGTTTTTGGAAGCACTTTGATTTACTATTGATGGCATACCGGTCTCTACCATGAACCGGCTGGAAGATGTCCGGAATACCACCGGCGAGGCGAGGGAGCTGAAACACCCTAAAATTCAAAATATTTGAATTTCTTTTTAGATTTTCGTTTGAATTCCAAATTCCTTCCTAACTTGGCTTTCCCCCTGAGTTCTTGCTTTCTCCTTTTGCTAGCCATCTCTCTCACCCACAGGCGCCCTCTGAAAAGCCACTTTCCCACCGCCTCCCTGTTTTCTCCCTCCATGTGGCCACACACCATCGCCCCAGATTGTGGCTATGCCCTCCCCCTGGCGTTCACACTTGTCACCACAGCCCCACCCTCCAGTGACTCACCCCCTCTGCCAACCTCATCCCTTCCACCCTTGCTTCGTGCGCCCTTCACCGAGCTCTCTCTCCCACCATGTTTCTCATCTGTCTTCGTCTGACACGCGCACCCGACATACCGGATGTCGTCACCCCTAGCCTAACCCTCAGAAATCTACCAATGCCACCTCGCTTGCGCATTCTTATCCCAGTTGAACTCCCGCCTCCTCTCCCTTCCACGCGCTAGTGCCACCCGAGTCACTGCTTCCACCGCCTCATCCTGTCCTTAAAAAGCTCAATCCCCTTCACGATGAACTTCGTACCACTCCCAAGCACACCTCAAAGTAAACCATTCAACATCTCGTAGAAGCACAAATGAACAAGAGCATTTGGGCCTATTAATATTGGCTGCAACATATGCTTTTTGGTTGCGCCTAATGGCTTTTAATTAGGAATCAATAATAGTGGTGGGAAGAAGTTGCTTTTGGAAGAAGAGGACGAGATTTGAGAAAAGTGGGGAAGAGATGATGAGAGAGAGAAGAGTAGAGTGTGTGATACTTCTGTCTTATCTCTAAAACGAGACGAATGCCACAGAGATAGAGAAATCATTTAGGAAAATGGAACATCTAGCTTATTTAACCAGAAATATTGTTCTTGTGGTGCCGTGCGTGCAGCGTCAAAATCTGATGCTCCAAACCAGCGAACGAGACTAAGTACGCCTGTGGTTTTAGGTCTTAGCATCGCTTAAGTATACATGTGGGAGTTTCTTGTGATGTAAGTTAACTTTAGACTTGTTCGCGCTGTTGCGTCTAAACCTGGTTGTTAAGTCATACTTCTGTTAGAAAGTTTGGTTCTTTGTTATAAGCATGTGTTGTACTGATGCTCATTTATGTATAGTACTCCACAAAACTGAACAGTCCTAGGACAGTTGCAGGTATTACTAATGCTTTCTGAAATGGGGGCATTATAGGAGCTACTTTAACTGGTTTGATGCATTTGGCCTCTACATTTAAACAATCTCATGCAAAATTCAAAACCAAGGAAATCAAAATCATCTCAAGCATAATGTAGCTGGATAGAGCCGCTGTGTCAAAGTCGTGTTTTATAACACCCCAAAATTTTCAAAATGTGCATTTCATTATTTTTGAGCTATTTTCAAATGTTTTTGAACTTAAGAATTTGTTTTCTTAATTTTTAGGAGCTACTTGCAAATTTTAGAAAATTAATTAAAACTTGACCAGAGCTTAGAAATAATTTAATTGATTTCTAAATAATATAAAGTACCTCCCAAAAAAGTTATAATTTTAGAGTTGGTTTGCCAATTTTAAAAATTGAAACTCGATTTCTATGATTAAATAAATTTGCAAAGGAACTAAAAATCCGATTCAATCCATGGGCCGAATATTTCGGTTGAACTAAGTGGCATACAGTAGTTAGGCCATTCGTCGATGGCAGTTTGCCGAATCAATCACTCCCTAGTGACATAGAATCTATTATCTCTTTATCTAATCTTTTCTTTGCGTCGGCTATGTGTTTGCCATTAAGGATCTACCATCTACATTAGCTGTAATCATCGAGCTACACATATCTTTGGGTGAATGATTTACAGTGTTATGAGTCCCATGACCCAGCCCAAACCCTAACCTAGCCCACGAAGCAATAAGGTCCTAATCCTACTGAAACCACTTAATGCAGTTGCAGCATTAATCACACCAAGATACAAAAACGACGAAGATGACACCCCCACGATCTAGTAAAAACAAAAAATAGTACAAATCCACGAAATTTCAAAATGCATTGAAATCTCGCACAAGCACAACTGAACATGAGCATTTGGGCATATTAATATTGGCTGTAGCATATGTTTTTTTGGCTGCGGTTGATAGTTTTTAACTAAGAATCAATAGTAGTGGTGGAAAGAAGTTCATTTTAGAAGAAGAGGATGAGATGTGAGAAAATTGAGGAAGAGATGATGGAACCGAGAAAAGTAGAATATATGCTACATTTATTTTATCTTTGGAAGGAGAGGAAAGTCATAAAGAAATGTTCAGAAAAACGGAACCCGCGCGTGCAGCGTGGAAATCTGACGCTCCAAACCGGCGAACGAGACCACAGATTTGTGGGAGAGAGAAGCACAAGGCGCTCAAGTAACCACGCCCTGCCTCCCCCGGCCAACCGCTGCAACTCTCGCGGATCGGTGACGTGGCGCCCCTAAAATCCGTGACGCTGCAGAGTGGGCCCACGGGCTTAATCCCCACCCGTGCAAGAAATTTTCCAATATCCCGCCCAAGCCACAGCTTTTCCCGCCGACACCCTCCGTTTTTCCGTATCTACCAATACCCCCTCCACCAGTGTACGCAGGGGGCGCGTACCCCGCATGACAATCGGGTCCCATGTTTTGCTGGCCCCATACGTCATGGCACCGCAAACTCAGGAAGGTAAGAAAAGTTGGCCATCGGTACGAAAATTCAAATTAGGAGTTGGGGGCGGGCCTCGCCTCCCTTCTTATCCCCTCTCATCAGAGGCAGAGCTGTGGTTGTCGTCTCCGCCGCCTCCTTCCCCCAACCAAAGCTCCCCTCCTCCTCGCCCCCCGTCTCGATTCGGCGCGCCTTCCGCTTCTCCTCGCGCCGATCTGACCGGCTCCATCCGTGTTTCCGCAGGAATCAGCCATGAAGGGGGCCAAATCCAAGGGCGCCGCCAAGGCCGACGCCAAGTAAGAATCTCCCTACTTTTTACGGGTTTGCCTCGCTGTTCATGCGTTAGATCTGTTCTTTGCTCACGCGGAAGGTTCCATTTTGATGCGTTGAGACGTGGTCTTGGCCACACCTTTCTTTTTTCGCAGGTTGGCGGTGAAGAGCAAGGGAGCGGAGAAGCCCGCCAAGGGCAGGAAGGGGAAGGACCCCAACAAGCCCAAGAGGGCTCCCAGCGCCTTCTTCGTTTTCATGTGAGATCCGTGTGTCCTCAGAATATTTTCCATGCTTTTCTGCGGATTTTTCGGCGTTGGTTTGATCCTGTTTCGGTTAGGGACGAGTTCCGCAAGGAGTTCAAGGAGAAGAACCCCAAGAATAAGTCTGTTGCTGCTGTATGTTCCCTTAAAAATCACACCTTTTTCAACAACAGTTAAGGCTAGTCATGTGATTAATCCGCCTTGACGGTATCATGATTTGTGGATTTGTTTGTGGTGAAACTTTCTAGGTGGGAAAAGCAGCCGGTGACAGGTGGAAATCCATGAGCGACGCGGTAAGCTTTCCCGAGACATTATTGTCTAATTGTTTGTAGATTCGCCAAAGCCTGTGTGCCGATTTGTTAATATACATACATACATACGTGGCTGTGGATTGTAGGACAAGGCTCCCTATGTAGCCAAGGCCAATAAGCTTAAGGCCGAGTACAACAAGGCCATTGCTGCCTACAACAAGGGCGAGGTAGTAACAGAGACCTAACAATTCACCCTGTCTGCTGTTCCTGTGTCCAATTTTACAGTATTGAGCGTGCGCTGATTTGTTTAGAGCACTGCTAAGAAGGCTCCTGCCAAGGAGGAAGAGGAGGAAGATGAAGAGGAATCTGACAAGTCCAAGTCCGAGGTGAATGACGAGGATGACGACGAGGGTAGCGAAGAGGTATACATCTCTTCTGCACATTGCCTTGCGAATTTATAGATATATAGTATATGCTCATCGTTTGCAACTTGTTAATCATGGCCATGGACTGAACAACTTTTGTAAGTTCTAGGAACCCTTAGAGCTGCATATAGATCGGATGATTACATGAATGAACTCTCGTGTTCAGATTAAGTTGGGTTGACAGTGATTTGAAACCTAAGCTATAGACCATACACTTATCCTGTGGAATCTGACAAACAGTTGCTGCCGTTGTAGGATGAAGATGATGACGAGTGAGCTTGCTAAAGACGCTCCAATGGACAACATGGGAGCGGTGATGCAGGGGCGTGTGGCGGCGGCCGTTATAAGGAGCCTATCCCAATGTACTGGAATTATCCAGTTCCACTTAACATCGTGATGTTTTGCTTTTCTCGTCCTATAACGGACAGCGCTCCTTGTTGGCGCCACCAGCGGGTGCTGTGGTGCAGCATGTGTTGTCTCCACCGTCAATGCCTGCTTGTACCTAGATTACTCTTTCCGTTGCCATCGGCTAACATTGTGATAATATCAGTTTGGGTATGTTAGATTAAGTTGTTATTGTTGTTCATATTTGGTATGCTTAGGTATTTGCTTGTCTACTGGAGTATTAGTCTTGCTTGGTTCTGTGATAAACCGATAACCATTACAGTATCATCATGCTGTGTGTTCGTGTGGCTTGATCTTGATTAATGCTGTAAGTAGGATTACAAGCCTGAAGCGAGTGATGGGGTTGGTTAATTATTAGGGGGATGATTAGTCATGCTATTGGAGTTGGAAATACATGATTAGTATGCTGTTGGACTTGGGCATACATGTGGTGGATATTCTGTTCATTTCTTCTGAAAATGGGTTTATGGATCTGCAGCAAGATGTGCTGTTGGGGTTTTCTGAAACTAAGAAATCGGTACAAACAAACGTTGGAAGCCTTGAAAGAAAGCATTGGTTGGCTGGTTAACCATATCATCCTGGCTTGAAGGTTGCTGAACTTGATGTCTTTGTGTATACATGTGATGTCTTGCTAAAAAAAAGAAAGATCGGTCGCTTTTTTTTTTTTATTGTGGCTAATGCCTGCCTTTTAATCTTAGTATATAAGCGTTTGTATGGACAAAAAAATGGTAAAAAAGCTATTTTAATTGTTTGTTGTGGAAAATCACAGGCTATAAAATATAAGCTAAAAAGAGGGCGCAAGGTGGTTGCACACTGTAGGGAGGGACAAGCAAGGTGGATAGATGGCGCTTGCTATGGTGGGTGCAGTTATTTGGTACGGGCTCGTACGATAGAAGAAATTTTTTGCGCATGATGTAGGTTGGGTCTGAGTGACTATCATGTCCTGTGCACGGGTAGAGTGTTCTGCTCAAAACCTTTTGACTTTTGTAGGTTTTGGTTTATTTAAACTAGAAGTTATTTAAAATATATCATTTTATTTTAGCTTTTATTTTTTATTCTTTTGTATTGTGTGATGATATAACTTTTTTAATTTTTTTCTAAGAAAAAATTAATAGCTGTTGCATGTAGTGTCAGCTAAAAATCAAGATTCATAGTCAAAAGCTTAAGCTAAAGCTAGTTGGAGTATTACCTTTTTCAGTAGCGACGACGATCAGATGTAGGAGCCGTTTCATAAATGTTTTGTTTAAAAGTGCCATGGTTTTTTCCACTGAAATGACACTACAGTGGTGGTTAGTCTTTTCTGATATATTCAATTAAATAAAAGTGCCATGGTTTGTTCAAAAGTGCTGCCTGGGATGGTGATGTGATGAGCGAAATGAACGGGTGGATGCAGGCATCCGTGAGTGGTCCATATAATAGTCTAGTGGAGTTGTTTGTTGCCTTCGTCTCCAAACATCCATGAATGTGATGCCGACCGTACTGCATTCACATGAACCGCTGCAGCACGTACATTCGTAACAGTGAATGAGTACATTCATAACCGACTGTAAGGCATAGCATAGTGCTAGTGCGTTCGCCGGGGGCTTCATCTACCTACATACTTTGCTCTCCGGGAATTACATATCTAGCCTTCTGATGAGAAACACTACTGGTGAATACTAGTTTTAATTGATGTTGTGCTTCTCTAGTACAGACGTAGTAACTCCTTAATTACAGACCTGCTCTGCAGTACGAAGCTTAAATCAATTTAGCATGCAGTTATGTGTGATTCGTATCCGATTAACAAACGGGCTTACGTACGCACTGCATTGCATGGCATGTCTTCTTCTTCTTCTTCTTCTTCACAGCAGCGTGCACCCGTCCATTCATTCCTGACCTACCTAGCTGTTTCCACTTTATTTTCCAGCGCTCTAAAGACCTCCAGCGCTCTAAAGACTCCATCGATCTCTCGTCGTCGTCATCATCTCCACAAGCGTGCACTTTATTATCTGGTACTATCACAGATTGATGGCTAGTTGTGTTTTAATCGTGAGAGGTTCATCAATCTCCTGTTTTCATTAATCTATATAGCTACCTTCAGTAAATAATGAACTGCTCTTTCAGTGATTATACCTGAATGATTAAATCAAAGATCAGCAAGTATATATATGTATGGGTGGGTTCAAACTCATCATCACTATCTCATATAGACTAAAATCATCATCGAGCAATCTCTCAACGTCACAATATAACCTGTACAGTCACCCAATATTAGAGATAATAAATAGATATTAATTAAACTACTAATACGGCACACTACAAAATCCAGCCAAAAATAAGATCAATTAAGAATCAAGGTAACTTACCGTAGGGATGGCAATCAAAACCATCAGAAGATAGTCTCGGCGAGGCATGTCAAGAAGAAGGTCCTAGAAAACCTATCGCCGTTGTTTACACCGCAGCATGACTCTCAGAGATGCAAATCCTCCCACACAGACAAGCAGTCACCTCGATCGTGAGGTTGAGGTGCAGAGAATTGCCACACACGACCAAGAAAAAAATGTATGCATCGTCATGATCATTAAGCACGTCGACCGACCCTTTTAGGAGGGGAAAAAAGAGAGGCATAAATGCGTAATTAAATAAAAAGCGACTTGTTGGCCTCTCTTCTTTTTTATCGTTCAGCGCTAGTTAGCTGCCGGCTCGATTGCTTTTTTTTTAATTCACTTCGTGCATGGGAGTACTTCTCCTCTTCCTCCTCCTGGCCGGCCTCTCCCAGGCAAATAGCAGTGCCTTTCTTCGGTGTCCGACTCGCACTCCTCCTCATCACGATATGATACCAGCAAGTCTCTGACTCTGAGCAGGCAGGCAATGGGGCTCTAGCTTCTTGTGTACCTGAAGAAGGTTTGATGAATTGATCCCTTTCTCTAAAAAACTTGGACCTACTTGCATCTTGGTTTTCCTTTGCTTTCCTTTCTTCTATCCGAACTGCCCAGGAGTTAAACTTGCATGTGTCAGTTATCCCTCCCTCCTACACTCCTACTGTTTCATGGCTTGGATCTGATTTCTTGTAGGTTGTAATTTTTCTGCAATTAGTAGGAGATTATTTTCCACCGTGTGCGTCTCTGTGAGTACTAGCATTCTGTTTCCGAGGACCAGTGAAGAGAACTGTCCTTTTGATCATTTAAGTGCAAGATCATTGATAGCAGTGTAGTACCGCAGACATCGCATCGAGGTTCTCAATGCAACGTTAAGGCTTATCTGAACACAACTTAAATATTTCATCTTCACGAGAGTCTGAAAGGGGTGCGGCTGTCTTCTCCCTATTCGCAGCATATGTGTGTTTTTGTGTCAGTGCTAGGTCTTTCCTCAGTTCTTTGCTGCGTAACTTCTAAAAGAACTAGGACAAATCGTATCTACTTTGTTATGTACGTTGCTGTATGGTGAATTTCTGCATAGAATGCGTGTGATTTTCAATGGTTGCTGAGTTCATATCCTCTTTTCTTGTTTCTGCCACCGCATCTGATATCACCATATATTTTTGACTTTTCAGCCAAAGGAACCCTGAAGGTAACAGCAACTCCATGGCAGAAATCTTACTGCATTCCGACATAACACAACCTAGAAATCCATCGAAACCAGCAACCACAATACATGACCGCGGTGGTGTGTTTCTAGTACTCCAATCTATGCATTTAAAACTTCATGCTTTCATTGGTTAATAATGGAGTCTAGTTTATGGTGTTGTTTCAGTGGTATCATTGTCATCAGGACTTGAGGCTCCTCGGAATAGCATTGACTTTCCCCTGCGCGAGCACGACCATATCATAACGGTATGCTCTCCTTAGTGTCCTTGTTCCAAACTTCCTATGTTCAATGGTGAATATTTGTTTGTGGAATTATAATCATCTGTATGCTCATTTTTCAGTACTTTCCTTTCAGCCATTTTTCATCATCTGTGTTAGTCTTCTTATGATACTATTACTACCAGATGAGGCATAGGCCATTTGAAGGGAGCATTCCTCATAACATAGTCGCTAAGAAGAAGCTGATCCACAAGCAGATGCCCAGCCAGCCGAGTGTTATTGCCCGTCTGATGGGCATGGACACAATTCCGATACCCGCAAAGGATGCCGTGATGATACAAGCAGGAGAAACCGGCAACCTGAAACCACCCAGTGCAACAGAAACCGAGCTCACCTCGCGTCAGCCGACCCCATTCAAGCAATCCCAATGCAGCCTGCGCTCATACCGCAGTATCAATGGAGACTACAGGCATTGTCTCAAGAAAATGAGATTGCGAAAATCTCGCCGATCGCGTCATCCTCATCCACAGAAGGAGCTGCTTCAGAAGGTCAAGGAGGGCTTTCAGGCATGGCAAACCTCCAAAGTACTATATGGTGCAAGAACAGTTGCAGAGTTAGGGAGAAGTAAGCCCAGCTTGGACGGAAGGTACGTTCAGATACTTGCACAGGGGAACCTGCGCAAGGAAAAGATGGCAAGATATGGCTATGGAAGTAACAACATGATGGGACACAATTTTACCCTGAAGGATGTTGCACAAGAAGGCGATTCAGAAATTGTAACAGCGAAGGTTGCAGCCGAACCAAAGTCTGAAGAGATGATCATAAAGGTATTAAGAGTGACTCACTCTGCAGAATCTGAAAAATGCCGACCTTTGGAGGCAGGCAAGGGTGAGCGTGACCATAGCATGCCTGAAAAGTTTCGCGCACCGACACGGATAGTGATCCTCAAGCCTAGCTCTGAGTTAGGTGTCGATGATCGAGAACCGTTGTTCGGTTCGTCGAAGGTGAAGAACATGGAGGTGAAGGAGAGGCTTAAGAAAGAGCTGAAAGTGAAGGCTAGAAGTGAGGCGAGGACACCTCGGGGAACTGACCCAAAGCAAATCGCAAAGCAAATCAGAGAGGCTGTGACCAAGGACCTTGGTAAAAGGCTGTCCCGGTCGGAGTCCTTCCGCGCATTCAGAAGCGAGCGCAAGCGGAACGCTGCTGCAAGACATGCGTCTCCGGAGCACGCCATGGTCGACACGAGGGACATCGCGGCACACAGGATGAATAGTGTCAGCATCTCAAGAACCGAAACTGCGTCGGACGAGAAAGCTGGGGAAGAGTCGTTTCCGATAAGAGGTAGAGGAAGGGTCAGGTCACCGGCAGGTGTATCCTTGTCGGGCATCGGCTTCGATGAGCAAAGTGGCACAAGTGAGTGCCTGGCGAAGCACAAGGTTGACAACGTGCTGTCGGTTGACGCAGATGTCGTGTCACCTCGGGCACTAGTCCGGTCGTTGTCTGCACCGGCGTCCGGAATCTCGCACGTTAGGCTGTTTCTGGAGGACTACGTGGGCAGCAGGAAGAATGGAACTTCGGATATAGCTTCTGAAGGCGCAGCGGTGGCAAGCAGGAGCCGTAGCTTTAGCTTCAGCCTCAGAGGGACGGTGTCAAGCCTGAGGCGCAGCTTCAGCTTGGGAGGGAAGCTGTTGGGGAGGAAGATGCACTGGTCCAAGAAGCCTTTGCTGGGAGAGATGGACATTGGCACTACACAGTCATCTCCTCAGGGTTCTGGCCGCTTCACTGCTGCACAGGCAAGTACATCTCATCTCATCTCATCTCATCAATCAAGTTATTTACTCTCTCCTACAAACTATGATCGTTTGACTTACTGAAATGCCGTTAATTATTCTTTGCCGCTGGTTTGTTGTCAGGCTAATTTCACCGAACTGCCTCCTAGCCCGGTGTCCCCCTTGGAGGTTGAAGATGGCCGCAGTTCCCGCCATTTCTTCGGCGATTTGATCGACTGTACATTCCCGGGTATATATGAGGACTGTAAAAGCCCAAAATATACATGTTGCATCTCGTTTCCAACGACGAATCGGTCAGGAACAGTTCTTAATGTCGCGATAAACAGTAACGGTTGCGCCTATTCTTCTGCAGAATTGAGTCCAAAATGTTCGTCAGAACTTGGGGCACCCATCAAGGAACCGTCGCATAAGATCAACGATGCTGCTGACACGGAGAGCAACCATGATGACAAGGCCTACGTAAGAGAAGTACTCATCACTGCCGGTCTGTGCGATGACGACAACAAAGCCAATGCCGGGTTGGACCCGGTGGCTAGACCGATCTGCGACTGGAAGGTGTCAAATGGTGATGATGAAATCGTGCTGTACAGAAGCACTGAAGAAAATGCAACGGATCACAGGATGCTGTTTGATCTGGCAAACGAAGCGCTGCAAGTTCTGGTGGGGAGCGTGAGAACCGCCTCCTCGCTGCACCAGTGGGTCGTCGGCATGTCGCGGGGGAGGAAGCTGCTGCTAGATGACGTGTGGCAGGAGGTGCAGTCTTTGAGGAACCCTCCAACGCAGCAAATGCAGACGATAGAGAGCATGGTGGCATGCGAGGTCAGGAAATCGGCATGGGCTGAGGTGTTGTGCGAGGATGTTTATGTTGTGGGGAGGAAGATCGAGCGCGCGATTTTCGATGAATTGATTGGCGGCATTGTGCATGAGCTTTTCATCTGAAAAATGCAGCATAATATCCTATATATATATAACTATTGGTAAGCTAGCAGTAAGTAGTACACATTTGTCAGGTCTCCGTAGGATCACCTGCAATGAACCAAAAAAACTCACGCACACGATTTCTGGATTGGACACAAATGTATTTTGGTGCTGCTAACGGGCACAGCTTTTCTGAAGTTTATTCCTCTCCATTTATAGCAGATTACAAGGACTATAATTGGGAAATAAGAACTAAAACTGGAAAGCAATAACAGGAGTTTGGCACCATGGTCGGTTTTGATTTTTCGGCCATATACAGCTTGCCTGACACCTCGTTTTTGCAAAGGAAACAGAGAACAAAAGATCTGCTAAAGAAGGAAAGCAACTGCTAAACAGATATGCAAAGATTATACTAACAGCGCACACGTGAAGCGTGGTTTATTCCAACAACATTGAGCTACAAGTTCTGTAAACGGAAAGAAACGCACACAAATATGTAGTATGTTTGTTATTGGGTAAAGTCTTGGGCCGTCGGCGCCTTGTTGACCCTGGATCAAACCAATTCAGAGATCTCTTACAAACCAATTCAGAGATCGAGAACAACCAAATCGTGCTGTTGCCGGTTTATCTACAGTACTAGGCAAATACACGTACAGGAATAACAAACCTATTCTTATCTCTAATACACGGCTTGTTTAACAGCTCCCCTCAGTCTGAACTAGTGTCAACAAGATTGAGATTGCGTCTGAGTCTTTCACACGCTACACGTTGCAGCGGCTTGGTAAAAACATCTGCAAACTGATTAGCAGAAGATATGAATTGAACTTCAAGCGTCTTCATCACTACAGCTTATTCTCTAGCAAAGTGGAAATCCACTTCTATGTGCTTGGTCCATGCATGGAATACTGGGTTTTTTTTCTCGAACACACAGGAGAATGGAATACTGGGTTTGCACTCAGGCAGGTAGCACCAAGGTTGTCGCACCACAAGTGAGGAGGCCTAGCTTGATACACACCGAGTTCTTTAAGGGCACGTACAACAGTTCAAACGGTTGCTGTTTGTATATACATGCACATCACACATAGACAACAAAAAAGACAGCTTGTACAATAGGCTGTTTATTTAGTTATCTGCAACCTCATCAAAAAAGACAACAAAAAAGACAGCTTGTAAAAAAGACGGCTCGTACAACGCTCGCAACGCCGTCTCTTCGCGAGAGGATGGCTTGTGTCTCTCCCTTCCTTAATTACAGTTCACGTCAGATGATTTTGCTGTGTTGGCATGATAAAGACGGTACCTATTTCTCTGTTGTACCTGGCCTAAGCAAAGATTGAACCCAGATCAATTTTGCATTAGTGTTTATCGAGAACATTAATAGTGCACATAATCGAGGAGATTTTTATGGCACACCCAGATTGTTGACCATCCATTTCACATAGGGTAGATATCCAAATTACCTCATAGGAGGTAATAAATCAATAATTACTATTTTAAGGCTAGTATGGTCGATTTCTACAGAGTAGATAAGAAATTATGCAATATTAGGCAATATCTCATTAAGAGCATGGCTATTAACAAGGTAAGTAATTATAATCAGTAAGAATTGTCCCGATAATCTCAAAGACACGTATCTTCTCGTGGGTAACGGGTGAGATGGGTACGGGTGGAGCTTACCCATACCTATGCATGTTTATCCGACAGGCAGAGTGTAACGCCTAGGTCTTTTGGGCCGACTAACAAACCCTAATGGGCTTACCTGGGGTTAAGGGAGTGATTAAATTGGAGCCACCCTCCTCCTCAAAAAGCCCCCGTCCCCCATCTCTTTCTCCTCCAGGTGACTTCCTCTCTTTCTCTCTCCTTCTTTTCTGCTCGGAGGATCCGGCGGTCAGCCGGGCGGCCAGCGCGTGAGGCGCAGGCGGCGCGGCACAGCATGCGGGAGCCGATGGCACGCGCGGCAACGCGGCGGTGCGAGAAAGCCAAGGCGCGGCGGAGTGCGCGAACAATAGCAGCGCAGCGTGAGGAAAGGGCAGTCGGCATGTGCCGCACGCGTCGGCATGGGCGTGCACAAGGGAAGGCAGGCTGGTGGCGGCGCTGCGCAGCATGTTGCTATTCGTAAGCCGGGTTGGAATTATATGTAAATGCCAGTTAATTTGACTAATGACTACTTAACACCTAATAAAACCTGACCGAGTGACGACCATGTATGCTTAGGCTTCATTAGGGAACTCTTATCAAATTAGTCCCTAGGGCATGTTTCTATATCACCTGTCTCGTGTCTCATATCGTGAATCACCTTATCAATTATCTAGCAGCATCTTCACTTACCAACATCTCTATCAGCTTTCCCTATTGCTACCGTAATATCTTAAATGCAAGAACTGTTAATATTACTTGATTGCTTAGGCTGAGGTTATCCACACATAGAGAAGATTGCTACCCATCTGGTAACGTACGGGGGGCCGTACGCTTTCATTATACAGGATATTACACCCTGTCGCGGTATACAGTCGAGGATGATGGCGTGCCTGACTATTCTCGTATATCGGGTATATGGGGAGTAACCACCAGTGCCCTTATTATAACTTATTAAGTAACAATTATCTCCTTTCCAAATTACAATTATCACATATGTCACATTAACCGTTATTTCTAGTTTCACTTCCTATATCATTGACTTTGGTAATCCGGTACCGTTGCCTTGAACTGTACCCATTGCTTGCTTACTTGGTTGCATTGTCTATCCTTTATTTACTGTGTTACGATTATTGTTGGGTACTTGCTGAGATTATCAATCTCACGCTTGCTCTTTTCATCTTAGGAAAAAGGCCAGTGGAGTGATAGTATTATGTTTAGGTGGGAGCACTCGATTTTTCAGCACTATAGTTTGCTATTATTTAATTGTTTCATTTGTTCAACTTTTATTAGAGTGGACTGGTCCCCTGTTTTAAACTCTTATTTAGTTTTCGTTGACTTTCTAATAAAGTAGATTTTAAATGTTTTATTTTCCTATAAATTTTATTGCTACCTTATGATTTGATTCCCTATTTGATGATGACGTTTTATAGTAATATCTCACATCGGTAGGTGAGGTGTTACACAAAGTGTTCCCTCCTATTTTCATACCCGTGGGTAAAGAAAACATTCCATACCTGACTCTATTAGGTATTTACCCATGGGTACACGGGTAAACATGCACAATTGCCATCCCTAAGTATATTGAGCTAGAAATGGTATTTTGGAATCAAAAACTCTAAACTTGTTTCATACCTAGGCAGATGGTAAGTCGAGCGGGTGCGGATAGAGCATGAGAGCTTAATATGTGGTAGAACCATCTAGGTAATCTTAAGGACTAAATCAATGATGATCTTAAGGTAAAATAGTGCAAACCGTAAATCTATAATAGAAACGACCTGGCAAATTAATTTGCATCGACCCAGCGCTGGATGCGCCATTCGGTGGAACATGGGCAAAAGTGCCGGATAGAGGCTTTGGCGTGAGACGAGCGGGTGGATAGAATCTTAGTTGGTGGAAACCTTAGCGAGTTTAATCACATTAAGAAGGTGCATTATAAAGATCTTATGGTAACCAAAGGCTTTGAGGGTATACCCGCGGTACATAATTCTTTCCTTTCAATCACACTTTGATTACATTCCAAAAATTACACGGGTGATATACAGCACTTGTTTGCTGGAGTCTACGGCTTCTTTAACACGCGAGGCGAGCTGAGAGAGCAACGACAAGCTGCATGAAACAACCTTCTTGTTGGGTTTGGGATCCTCCCCAGGCGGGCGAGTCAAGTCACATCAGGGCATCGCCAGCCAGCCTCCTCTTACCACTCAAATCCTCACCAATTCCCCACCGTTCTCTGTCCAATCCGCGCCCCCAAGGTAGGGTTTCTCCCCTCCCCTCCCCTCGCTACCCCAATTCAGCTCTACATGCGCGTCCCCCGATCCAGTTCGATGCAAATTTCGCTGTTTCTGATCCTAAAGGAGCGATTTTTATTCCTTGCTAGGACCTGTCTGACATGTAGAGATTTATTTAGCTGATCCTGTTGCTGATTCGATGCAATAATCCTGTGCCCCGATCGGATGATCTATGTGATTGGGCCAATTGCGGGGCTCGTGATCTACAAATGGAGCCGTCGGATCTGCACACCCACCTCCCGCCCCGCAAGCGGCTGCTCGCCGGATTCAGGACGACGGCCACGCCCTGCGATGCTGCGCCGCTCCCGTCCCCGCTCGTTTCCGGTGATCTCGCCGCCCGCCTCCGCGAGGTGATGGGCTCCGCGAACTCCTCGCCCTCGCCTGAAGAGATCATCCAGGTCGCGAGGTCGGCCGCCTCCGCCGCTGCCGATGCTGCCGCGGCTGCCCGGGCTGCCGCCGCGGCGAAGGCGGCCGTCGCTGCCAAGGCTAGGGCCGCTGCCCGGACTGCTATGGAGTTTCTCGATTCCATTTCCAGGGCCGGCGCCTCGAGAAATGGCCTTCAGCTCAAGGTCAAATCGAGGAAGAAGCATGTCCAGGTCAAGCTCTTGTATAAGCCCAATGGGCGGGTAGAGGGGAAAGGAGCTGTGGGGGATGCTCCCAAGGCTAGTAGGCGCAGGGAGTCTGATGAAGAGATAGCTCGGAAATTGCACCGTGCGATGAATAGCTCACCGCGGATTTCTTACTCTGGGCCAAAGAGGCCCCGCAGCACCGCCGGTGCTGCGAAAGATGGATGCCCTGGTGAGGGTGGGGGTGATGCTTGCAATGGTTCTTCAACTCACACGCCAATTGAGGTTGGCGTGTTAATGAACGGATGCTCTTCAGGGAAATCTAGTGAGAGAGCTGTCCCATTTTCCAAGCATGCGGGTCTCGATGATGGTGAAGACTCTTCTAGGCACGTGGCAAAGAGTAGGGATATTGATGATAATGGAGTTGGAATTGGAAACTTAAGTGCTGGTCGGAAAGTGAAGATCAAGAGAAAGGAACTGCTTTTGAACCAACATAACAGTAAAGAAACAGAAGAGCCCAAAGAAACAGGACCCTCTATAGTTTCTATAGGATATGATGAATCAAAGTCAAATGGCACAGACAAGCGAGTGAGTCTTGCAGATGAAAAGGCCCCTGGTGATGGATTGGTGCCGATGAAGATTACATCTGTATGGAAGTTCAAGAAGTTTAAAGCATCACACTGCTCCTCTGACAGCAAGATGTTGCACAACATGTGTTCTTCGACTTCGGCAGCTGAAACCTCTGCTTCGGTGAAAGCTGATTAGTGAGGTACCTTAGCTTATAGTTGGCAGACGCTTGTGTTAGCTATGCTTGTTGTGAGATTTTGTATGTTGAAATTACTGTTCAGACAAACGTGGAGAGGAGGTAATCTCTCTTGGTAGATTCCCGCCTTTGATTTGATTTTTATACAAATGTGCTTGCTTTATGGTATATATGTTACTGGGTATTTCTACCAAATTATTTCTGTTTTGCACTTTGCTTTTTATGCCAGCAATGATAGCGATTGTGACAAATTAGTGTATTTACAAGTTATACATATAATTCTTATAATCTTATGAATGGTGCAATGAAAGCAATGCCGATTCAGATACTAACTTGTAGCTACTAGCTACTGTTTTCCCATGAGTAAATGACCCCTTTGCTCTTTCATGGTACGAATATGTTTAATTCTTAAAACTTGGGAGGACTGACAATTATAGGCAAAGACTCTTCTCTTAATATAACTGACTCTAGCATAGTGTTTCAGTGCATTGCTCTTAACTACTGAAGAATTGAGTGCTTTCCTGACAGAATTAGAATCAGCGATTATCAAAGGGATCCAACTAAGACCCTACATGATTGATGTCTGAGTGTGTTTTCATTGCTTATTAGATCCTAATTTCAACAGCTACCATTTTAGAGTGTGAGTTTCTGATCCTCTTTCTATCCACAATGTGTCAACAGTGATGCTATTTAGGGCTTTCCTAACTTTAGTTGTTTGTAGTTCACCATATTCATGGCACTAATGACTGCTCATTCAGATAGTTTGTTCATTAATACCAATGTTAGTTTCATTTTCCAAAGTCATAGCCATCTATGTGTAACTTTTATAGTACTACATGCCGAAAAAATAATCACCATGCATAAGCATAGTGGCACACCATTGGCGATCCAGTTTAAAAGACTACTGACATTGCAACTCGTCAATTCCATTTTCGAAATGTTGATGGATTCTATTGCTGAGGGTGCCTGTACGTTTTAATAACCCTAGAACTTGAAATTCCCTTTATGTGGACGAGAACGTTGATAGTCTTCTCTTTCATGTTCGTTGTGAATTTCTGGTTTTGCCATGCTATAGAGGACATGCCATTGTTTTGTGGTAGACATGCCATGCCTAATGTTTGCTTCTGGTCCCCGTGGATGCTCTTTTATGACTTTTGGCTTTTTTTTGAGCTTTTTGCCGGATCTTTTTTCTCGTATTCGTTTGCATTGTCCGCGATGGCTAACCTATTTTTTGATTTTTATTTTTTAAAAATTTAATTATACCAAATAAACCACCATCAGTAATAGTACAGATTCAATCATAAATCAACTTAAAAAGCTCAACTGAACAGCCTTACCGCTGGCAGCTTAGCCACCTTTTCATTTTTTTTTCTCCTCCTTCTCCTCCTCCCTAATTGTAGCGCAGGTGAGTGATGTAATGTTGCACCAAACCAACACACAGGGGCAGGGCCATGAGCCTCATATATGAAATTATTGCTGAAGAAATAATATCGATTGATAGAAGTCAAAATCAAAAATTGTCCGAAATACCGAAAAGAAATGGACCTATATTTAACAAGGCAAATGCAATGCATCTCCATTCCATTCTTCTACTGGTGCTACTCTCAGACTGCTTCAAGTGGCTTCTAGCTTTCAGAAGCTAGAAGTCATGTGGAACGCGTCAGCTTCTTAGTTTTGATTTTTTTGTTTGTCTTTTTCTTTTTTTTCGTTTATTCATTTATATTGTTTATGAAGATATAACTGTATGTTTTTATTTTTTATTTTTAATTGAATGATTTAGAAAAAGTTAACAATTATTACAGTGTAATTTTAGCTAAAAACCAACAGCTGAAAGCCGAAAGTGCGCTACACCTCATACGTCGCCGACTTATCTCCCTCATTGGCCTGCCCTATCCTAGTGCGGCCTGTTGTAAGCTGTAATGTTAAATGTTTGTAGGTAAGACCGGAGATATGTAATGTTTTGTTGTTGCTGTTCATGTAATGTGGTGCTGATGAACTCACTGACATAAAGTAACAGCTGCTAGCGTATGTTAGTGTGTTGGTTGCAACTTTCTGGCAAGTTTCTTTCGCGGGAGTGATCATTTTATGTGTGTGCTGACCGGTGGGGCCCACTATACTACTACCACTACTAATGCATTTGCACTGCCTGGGTGTCTTGCTTTGTGTACGTGTTGTGTAACTAATATTATCGGTCGTTGACTTGAGCTCGCTAGGAACCCATACTACGACAATACTAGTCCGTAATAAACTAGTGGATGCAATGCAACGTCACTCACAGCACTGACTGGTTACTGCTACCAGGGCTATAAACGGAGCAGATAATTTATGACTATTTGAATAAATTTGAATATAATCTTATTTCAATTTTTTTTAGTTTCAGCTTCTAACTTCAGTTTTTTTTTCACTATTCAGTAATTCATTTATTTTTGATTTTTTTTATAGATTTTTAGGTTTTTTTGTATTTTTCTTTTTTCCCCGTATTCCTTTGCATTGTCCGTGATGGGCTAACATATTTTTTCTATTTTTACATTTTTTTAAATTTAATTATACCCCAAAAGCCAAATCAGTTACAGTAAAAAAACCAGCTACAGTGAAATTGCAGCCAAAAGCTAGAAGCCATCGCTAAAACGAACGCCCCCTTAGAGTATATTTTCGCAAATCTAGAGTTATTTATCGGATAAAGAAATATTATCAGACGGATACAAAGCTATCTGTTTTTTTTTCTGGATAGTTACCGAAAAAAAACTAATCCATTTCGCAGGTCCACCCCACGCGCAAATATCAAAATATGCAAACCCTTTTTTAGTCAAGCACTACACTAGCCCTCGAGCCCAAACCCCCGACCCTAAAACCCCGCCGCCACCCTTCGATGCCGGCCTCCAAATCACCGTTGGCACCGCCAGGGACCCCCTCCCTCCCACCTTCCCCAGTCCCCCATGAGGCCCCGACTTCGAAAGCCGCTGCCCTTCCACGGCGGTCTCCAAGTCACCACCAGCCGGCCGCCGTTAGGGTCTCCCTCCTACCTTCCTTCCCACGCCTCCACTTGGTAACATCAATTTGCAACCATTTTAGCAGTTAATCTTATAGAGTTTTACATGCCAGGAGCTAGGACTTACGATCATATTGGTGTTAGAATGCCAGGAGTTTACATGGATGTTGCTTACTTTGTGGTGTAACAAAATAGTGTCACGAGTAGTTGTGAAATTAACAACGTGTTGTGATTAGTTGTAAAATGAAGGTGATTGCAGTCAAGGTTTATGCGATTATGTATGGCCAGTGACATCAATTAAGTGGTTAAATACAGTAGGAAAAGGGGCAATTAACATAGATGAAACAGAAATGGAAATTTAGTTGTAGTGTAAAATACAAATTCCATTTCTTTGCTTGGATGATAGTAATCGAATTCAACGGTGGAATTGTGATGTTGAATCAGATCCGATGGCAAAGTTTCATCATTTATTCTGGTTCTAACCTCGTCTTCCTCTGGCTCGACAGTCTGCCAGAGCCCTTGGGTCTGCAGGTTCACGCGCATCAGCAATGACCACTCTTGGTAGTTGGTGCGTGTGAGCATCGGGTACTGCTCGGAGGCGCCTACCTCCTTGACGACGCGCTCGACGACGACCTCACCGTGGCGCCGTCCGCGACGCGGCGCAGGAGAGTGGGAGATGCGTCGATGACGTGGTGGCGACGGCGATCGCTCACCATTCGGAGTCGACTGCACAGACATGGTCCTTGGAGTCGTCGCTCTGGTACCAAATGTTGGAGTTACTTGATGATCAGGCAAACACAATGGTTTTGGTGCTGTTCGACACAGCTTTTCTGATTGTATTGCTTAACTCTTTATAGGGAGTTTACAAAGCCAAACATAGAAACTAATCTACCTTAACTGATACGAATAACGCGAAAAAGGAAATCACATCTAAACAAAACAAGCTAACTAAACATAGTAAGCTAAAATATGGTAAGCTAAACATGGTAAATTTGGTGACGCGTATGGAATTCTCAACATTTGCCTGTGTATTTGGTACATTCGGCTTCTTGTGCTTCCTTTTTCATGAGATTCAAATAAGAACAACTAACCCTCCTATTTTTTTAGGTATCAGGTTATACAATAGCCGAAAACTAGTGCCATGTGGCCTTCTTTTAGTTCTTTCTCTTGGTGCCCTTTGCCGAATGTGCAAAGGGCACCAAGTTCATGAATATACTTTTAGTTCTTTCTCTTGGCGCCAACTAGTGCCATCTCACATTCATGAATACACAACAATTCTAGATTGAGATCTAGAATTTACTATATGCTTAACTTGGCTCAGTCATTGTGTGAAATTTTCCTGTTAAGCTACTAATGTTGTTCCATTATGGACATGTAAAATGGTCGATTGATCTTTACCTATGTAATATATATAGTTTTTGTTTTCACATATTACCCGACTAAATACCTGTGACTGAGACTAGCCGTATTCGAAGCGATATGTATTCGTTTCGTATTCATGACTGAGAATATTCACATTCGTATTCGTTTTCGGTATTATCCGTGTTTGATTTTGACTCCAACAAAAAATACCAAAAATAGGATAAGCAGTATTCATTTGTGTTCGCTTTGTTTACACCCCTACTGCTACTCTACTATCCCCCTCCCTTTTTTTTAAGAACAACTTCTTACCATTCGTTTATGATATATAGGGCCACGCGCAGGCACAGCAATTCTTCACGTGTGGCTACAAAAAAAAAAAAAACCCATGGTGAGCAGGCTCGTGACCATCCATGTTCTAGCTTATCCCTCTCTGTATGGAGCAAAGAAGCAGTACCATGTGCCACACAAAAAATTCATTTGAATCCCATTCCCTTAAAAAAAAAACTCCATTTCAGCATCAACTCTACCGTCTACTTTACTAAGGCTTTTAGGATCGCTAGCGGTGGTGATTAAAACACTGTAGCAGGTACTGTAGCTACAGTGTCTGCTACAGTAAAATTTATTTATTTTATTTTTTTTAAATTTGCTTATACTTTTTTTTCGTTTTTTGTTTTCGGTTTTTTTATATATATTTTTACATTTAATTATACTCAATAAACCAACTCAGCTACAGTGATTTTTCAGCTAACTACAGTGATTTTTCAGCAAAAACCAAAAACCATCGCTATTCCGATCACCCCCTAAGATTTGTTTAGCATTTTAAATTTATTTTTACTGTTAATCTTTAGTTCATCTTTCTTCTAAATCTAGCTCTTTTATTTGGGCAGTGGCCCCGATCAATATGGCGACGGGCCTGAGCGTTCAGCGGCGGGCGTGCGTGCTACAGCGAAATTTTTTTTTGTTTTTTTATTTTTTTTAAATTTACTTATACTTTTTTGTTTTTGATTTTTTTACATTTAATTATACTCAATAAACCAACTCAGCTACAGTGTTTTTTTTAGCAAAAATTAAAAGCCATCGCTATTCCCATCACCCCAAACACACTCCGACGTCGGTCTAGTCATGGCGTTGGAGTGGACAGTAGCATGTTTGATTACTTTCATGGCTAAACGTTTGATTACTTCACCATCAGTAGCATGACTAAACGTGCAGTGTTATTTAGTTCAAAGCTAGATTTACCCTATATTGTGGCAGTGTTATTTTATCACGATACAGGCGTGGTAATATTGTTTTTGCCACCCTACAGGCGAGCAGATATTTGGAATAAAAATAAATTAAAAATGTAAAAAAAATTACTACTACGCTGAGTTCAATTTCTTTTCGATACGCAAAGTAGATTTATTCAGCAAACCCCTACTGGATTTAACATTTCACAGTTTCACTCAGGACCAAATTTAGAAAAGCCCCTAGAAACTCGAGCGAAATCCAGCACAGCTCCTCCTCTCCTCGCATTCGCATCTCAGCACAGCACGACGTCTCCAGAGCAGAGGCACGCCGCGCGCATGCACAACACCCCCTCTCCCGATCTCGCCGGGCATCCTCGCCGCCGGTGACCGCCTCCGCCTACCCCCGCCTGGCGCGATGGAGGCGGCGTTCGACGCCTACTTTCGCGCCGCGGATCTGGACCGCGACGGCCGGATCAGCGGCCAGGAGGCCGTCGGCTTCTTCAAGGGCTCAGGACTCCCGCAGCCCGTCCTAGCCCAGGTATCCCCAGATCTCCCCCGCCTCCGCGCGCGACGCACCTCAATTCCATCGACGCTGTTTTGGTTTCTAGCGATCTCAGCTCCTCAAGCCACCGTGTGGTTCCAGTCGTGAAATGTTCGGTGGCGACGCGATGGTCTCGACGAGTACCGAAATCTCGAGATTTCGTGGGGGTGGAGGGGGCTTGCAGATTTGGAGGGTTCTCTCTTCGTTCTGGGCGAGTGATTTAGTTGTTTTCTGTTTCCCAAGAGTTTTAGAATACACAACTTTAGTCAGTTCTGGGTGCTTGGTGTGTTAATTTGTTGACTGGTCCTTGGTACTTTGATCCGGCTGTGCAATTTGGTACTTTAGCTCGTAATTTAGTTATTCTTAGTGAGTTAAATAGATATTTCAGGGGAGTAGGCTCCTAAGTAGAAGCACACAAGTTCCTACGGCATTATCATTGCCACAGTGTGGAAAACTGAGCTTGTCATGCTGTTTTTAGTAGTAAACTGAGTGACTTTGTAGTTTTGGAATATGGAATCCAGACGTGGGAAATTTTTAGTTTGAAGCATAAAGATTTTTTTTTTTTTGGGGGGGGGGGGGGCTGCTTTGTGGTGCAAATAATGGTTGTGCGAACTGTGGTAGGAACTGTATGGTTTGATATGCAGAAATTTGAGCAACGGATCTATTGGAACATTGTGATTATTACCAGTTCAAAAATAGTGTACTTAAAGGCGTACATCTCAATATTTGGTGACGGGTGAGTATACTGATTTAATGTGAGAACTTCAACCTGAACAAATCATATGTAAACTAATGCTCGTACCATTCACCTTTTACCTTCAAATATCTCACTGTGCACACGTGGTCTTTTGCTTACTGTACTAATTGCCTTTTATTTCTTTTCCTGGTGCAGATCTGGACATACGCTGATAAAAATCGAACTGGTTTTCTTGGGCGTGAAGATTTCTACAATTCACTTAAACTTGTCACGGTAGCGCAGAGTGGGCGAGAATTAACACCTGATATTGTTAGGTCAGCATTATTTGGTCCAGCTGCTGCAAAAATTCCCGCTCCTCGGATAAATATTTCCACCACAGGTCCTCAGACAAATAGTGTTGCGAGCCTATCGCATCCCACTCAAGCACAAAATCCTAGTCAACAGAATCCTGCTATAAAGGGACCACAGGGGCTTCCTGGTGCATCATTGAACCCACAAGTCCTTCAATCTGGTAATCTTGTCAGGCCGCCACAAGGTCCAAATGCAAGCACTCCTCCTGCCCAGGGAATTGCTACAAGGCCACCCGTTGGAGGTGGTCTAAGTGGGCTAAATCATACTGGTTCAACCACAGCAAATCTATCTACTGATTGGTTTAGCGGTAAGAGAAGTGCAAGTCCACTGGGTGCCACTTCACAAGCTCCAACAAGAGGTGTTTCTCCACAGGTGAACCTTGGTAGCGTGGGAACATCAGCACAGAGTTCAACTCCTGCAGGAGGCTACAATTCTCATACACCAGCTGTTACAACATCTTTAAAGGCAAATTCAACAGATCTAAACCTGTTGTCTTCACCACCAGCTGTCAATGACTCTAAGGCATTGGTACCCTCAGGGAATGGAGTCAATGGACTGTCACCTAACTTATCTTTTGGTGCGGACCCTTTCTCTGCAACTCCACAAGCAAAGCAAGATTCATCCTCGCCCTCCGTTGTCTCAAATAGTTTGCCCAGTTCTACAGCTCTTGGCCCGGCTACTGGACCTCATCACCCCCCTAAACCAGTGCAGGCTGGTCTCATGCAGGGTATAGCATCGCTTCCTTCTCATTCTAGCCAGTTGCAACAAAGCCAGCCAGCTCCTAAGCAGAACCAGTTTAATGCCATACCAAGCCCTCCAGCACCAATGAGCACTAGTGTTCCTGGTGGACACATTCCTTTAAATCCAAACCAGTCTCAGGCCCCTTGGCCAAAAATCACTCAAGCAGATGTCAGGAAATATATGATTGTGTTTATTAAGGTAGACAGGGATCGAGATGGGAAGATCACTGGTGAAGAGGCAAGGAATCTGTTTTTAAGTTGGAGGCTGCCGAGAGGTACATCACATATTCCATATTTACTCTCGCTCCCTCAAGCTATCATGACTCATGACCTATGTGCTATGTCTCTTTCTTTATGCTGACAATGCTACTTATTGCAAATTCAGCAATCTAATAAAATAACTAGTTGAAGCTGCATTTTTGAATTCCCTGTCATTATATTTTCGGGAGTTGAGTGCCTCAGAGCAGCACCACAATCTTATGATATCCCTTATTTCTATTTCTGTCATTATTGATTAACAAAGTGCATCGGAGAGTTCGTATTTCTTTTACTAGCCCATATTTATCAGCTTGTTTTTTTTCTGCTGTAAATTCCTTCCAATGATCAAACTCTCTCTTGATATTGAGTTCCCATCTCATTTCTTGCCTATAATTTCTAATAATTCTGCCTACCTCCACTTACAGAGATCTTAAGGAAGGTCTGGGATTTGTCCGACCAGGATAAGGACGGGATGCTGTCTTTCAGGGAATTTTGTACTGCTGTCTACTTGATGGAGAGGCATCGTGAGCAGCGTCCTCTTCCTGATGTACTACCAGATGGTATTTGGGCAGAGGGAATTTCACTACCCTCTACTGGCCAGTTTGCAGAAAACGCTAGTGGCCTGGCTCCCCATCCAAGTGCTGGTATTCATCCAAAAGAAACTGTTCTGTTCATTTTTTTAATTACTAACTACTAAGAAAGTCCCTCGTCAATGATGTGGTTTTTATTGAACGCTTGTTGTAGGATTTGCTAGTAGAGCAATGCAAGGATCACATCCTGGGATGCCTCCCTCATCTATGAAGCCACCACCTCGATGGCCTCTTTCTGTAGATGCTGATGATACAATGCGGACAGAACAACAAAAGCCAAAGATCCCAGTCTTGGAGAAACATGTAGTTGATCAGCTGAGCAAGGAGGAGCAAAATGTACTGGATGCAAAGTTTAAGGAAGCTTCAGATGCTGATAAAAATGTATTTCCACTTTGGACTTATTTAATCGAAATATTTCACGAGCTTTCTTGCCTGATTTAAAATTTGACAGAAACAAAAGGAAATCCCAAATATATTTTGAAGCGGCTTTCTACAGCTGGATTCTTCTTGTTTATTATTTTCTGTTTCATTGTTGACAAGAAATTAAACTCAAAAAGTTAAATTCCTTTAGTATCGGGAACATTTATTTCTATGCTACTTATGTGTCTCATATTCCCTTGATCAGCTCAGGCTTCACATGGTTGTTAATTCTTGAGTGTCTCATGACAGTGCAGATAATGGCTAAAATGTTAAAAACAGAATATAGATAAAGTGCTACGGCTGACAAATTTGTGTTCAGAACATTGTTTCACAGGTTATAATTCATATTTTCATGGATTAATTGAAATGGTAGTGGCATTAGATCTTTAAATAAATTATCTTGGGCAAAAATTAAGATTGCATTTCTGTCTTTGGTCATCTTGAGAACTGCAATATGGATTTGCAACTTCATACAGTTTTGCACATTTAGGTTATGATGATGTGTTACCATAACATGTTTGAAATCTTTTATGAAGGTTCAAGAGTTGGAAAAGGAAATCCTGGATTCTAGAGAGAAGACTGAGTTTTATCACACCAAGATGCAGGAGCTTGTAAGTACTCTCTAGCAATACGCCGTAATATGGAAATACAAGCATACAATCTGAATGAAAGTATTAGGGGTCTGTTTGGTTTGATAACAAATTTGTCCCCACCAAACCTTGCCAAAATTTGGTCACCAAATTGGCTACCAATGTTTTGGCCAAAGATTGGCAAGAAAATGAACTAGAGGGCAATGGAGAAGGTAATCTTGCCAAAGTTTGGTAGCAAGCCAAATGCTTGCCAAATTTGGTCAAGGTTACCAAATTTTGGTAAGACAAGCATTGGCAACAATTGGTAACAAACCAAACAGCCCCTAGGTTCATCTACATTGAGAAGCGATACAATATCTATATCTTTATATGCTTGTAATCTTAGTGAAGTTGGTTCGGATTCTAGTTTCGTTTCCCATGCATCGTCTATTCCTTTAGGTATTGGTATAGCATTTCCATTGAACTGCTGTCATGTTTCATTAGTGACCTGCTGTAGCCTACCATCCTGTACCAACTCAGCATACCCATCTCTTTATGATTTGCTAAAATATATCACATGGTTTAACATGAGCTATTCATGTTTGCTAGTTTTATGTGGTCATGTCTGACCTGATTTCATTATTTTTTCCCTAGATTCTTTACAAGAGTAGGTGTGATAACAGGCTTAATGAAGTCTCAGAAAGGATGTCTGTGGATAAGCGTGAGGTAATGTTCTTCTGTAACCTTGATTAAGAAACGGTCTCTGCAATTTATTTTTCTACCCTTTACGATTAATCGATGGTTTGTAGAAGCTGTTTGTGGCTTCTGAAATGCGGACTGAAGCAGATGTAGCTGAGAATCTCAGATGTCTCAGTCCTCTCATCATATTGAACTGGACTGTTGCACTGTTGTATATTGTGATACATGCTCCTTGAATAACTGCGACTCTTTAGATCACACAAAGATCAGGCTTGGTGTTTTTGTGGAGTCATTTTTTGCTGTATTAGAAACGAGAAGGATGATAGTGTCCATTCATGATTTTTTGAATTGCTACTCAACTATGTCGTATGATGTGTCTTGTTGCATCATGACATGTAATTATCAATGGCCACCCTGTGTAGTTCTTATGATGTTTTACATAAATCTCAAAGTTTTTTTTTTTATCAATTCTATATTCAGGTTCAATCCCTTGCAGCAAAATATGATGAGAGATGCAAGAAGGTTGGAGATGTGGCATCAAAGTTATCAATGGATGAGGCTACTTTCCGTGAGATCCAGGTATACTTGTGATTATATCCCACTGCGCTAGGAAATTGTAAAAAATCATTCGAGATCTGGACTGTGACCTTATTATTTCTTCTTTTATTTACAGGAGAAGAAATTGGAAATTTATAATGCTATAGTTCAATTGCAGAAAGCGGATGGAAATGGTGAAAAACTTCAGGTTGGCATTTTCGTTCTTCCAGTATCTTTCTTGCGTCATGCTGTAGATGTGCATCTGTTGTCTGACCATATTTTCCCCCTGTTTATAGGAACGAGCTAATCAGATACAATCCGATCTTGAGGAGCTTGTGAAATCATTGAATGAACAATGCAAGAGATATGGGTTGAGAGCTAAGCCAACCACTTTAGTGGAGCTTCCTTTTGGTACTTGCTACTATCCTGTTTGTTTATTGACTTTTATCCAACATTTGCTTGTTTAATGAATGAACTTTCTTGAACTGGTTCCCATCTCTTGTGTAAATTAATGTTGTACTCTGATTTTTCAGTTTGTCTGGTACGAACTAAGCCAAAAATGTAGTTCATTGTACCACGTATCAATAATATTTATGATCACCATGGTTATTAAGTCGTCGACTAGTCGACAAGTCGGTGGCCTCGTAACGACTTGCGCCGGCGACTCGACTTGCGCCAGCAAGTCGGGCGCCTGGTCGACTAGTCGTCGACTTCTCCGTTGACTAGTCGACCAGGCGACGGCAAGTCGGACGCCTTGGGAGGCGGGAGGCAAGCTCGTGGGGAAGGCGGCGGCCGACCGGATCCGGTGGCAGGGAGGTCGGGTCTGGGCTGGGGTGACGTCGGCGGCGGCGGCGGAAGCCTAGATCCGGTCGGGGCTCCCCGGATCTCGCGCCGCCACCAGATCCGGTGGCGGGGAGCCCGATCCGGGGCGGCGGTGTCCGGCGGAGGAGGCGGCGGCGTCGGGCGGAGACGAGGCGGCGATGTCCGGGGGAGGCGGCGGCGTCCGGGTGGAGGCGCGGCGTCCGGGGGAGGCGCAGCGTCCGAGGAAGAGGAGAGGCGGCGAACTCGGATCTGGGCTGGGCGGCGTCCGGGGAATAGGAGAGGCGGAGGAGGCGCTGAGACTCGAGGAGAGGCGCGCAGCTGGGGCTCTGTGGGCGCGACTAAGTCGGATTGGGGTGGGGGGGGGGGTTTAATAGAACTCGGCATTTTGCAATCTAACCCTCATATTTTCTAAAATTACAATAAAATTCTTCTCTATATACACATATTAATATAAATAGTATAAACAGTGACTAATCGACGACTAGTCGGCCGACTAGTCGACTAGTCGGTCACTACGAGGGTAGTGTCGACTTGATAACCTTGATGATCACCAAAGCAATCTTAATTGGCTTTAGTTAGTTTTGTTGCATCAGATAGGCAATGTGCTATTCATCACGAAACCAAATGTGTTTCTAACTGTCATAGGGGTGGACTTTGGGCCTAGTCAGTGAATTATTAGGAAATAGAGATTGGTTTCTATTTGAGTTAGAGATTAGATTCCTTTTGTTAGAGATATAATTAGAGATATGATATGAGTTTCTATATTTGTTAAAGATATAATTGAGGTTAGATTCAATCTGTTAGGGGGAGCCCATCTATATAAGAGGGCTACCATATGCTATTGGGATGAACCAGAGAAATACTAAAGTCTTCCTCGTCTATAGCTTCTCTCTCTCCTTCTACGCCAACACCATCTGGCCATTTTCTTGGTGGTATTTACCCCGGTTCATGACACTAACTTCATTTGCTCTTCATTGTTAATGGGTTCTACTGTTTTTGTTATTTCTTGGGACTTACGCAATAATGAATGTTGAATGGTTTACTTTACTATCTAATTTTTAGGTTGGCAATCTGGAATTCAAGAGACAGCTGCTGTATGGGATGAAGAATGGGACAGATTTGGAGATGATGGTATGCTGGCTTGAATCTCAATTCTGTGACCATCCCCGTATTGAGCGTGTTCTTGTAGGACATTACAAATTTGACTATCTTACTCCTATTTGTCTTTCTCTAGGGTTCTCCATAATAAAGGAACTCACAGTCGAAGTGGAGCCTCCTGTTGTACAAGAAAGTCATCCTACTGTTGAAGATGGTAAAGTGTCTACCAATGGGGCATCATCAGCTACGTCAGCAGGGAAAGAAGATAACAAGAGTGATAATACTGCTTCTGAGCAGACTGTAGAACCTGAAGCGACACCTTCCAACAGCAAAGCAGAGTCAGCTAAAAGTCCTCCAGTTAGTCCTGTAAAGAACACAAAGGATGGCCATACTGATGAACCTGTTAAAAAGCAATCTGGAACTAATGACATCTCTCCACGTGCGACTGAGAGTATCAGGTATGGACTTTTTTTTTGCATTTTATATGAAATATACACCTGGCTGTCTTTGCTAGAAAACAGAAGCATGTACCTTTTCCCCATGTCATCTATTTGAAACACAACAAGCGTAAGCTCTTATTGCTAAGCTCTTGTTTCAATTTTGTTGGCGAGTAAAGGTCACATGTTTGAGCCGGATCTTAAATTATTTGGACCAGTGGCCACTCCTATAAATTCAACCTTGCCAGTGCTTTGATCACCCCATATATTGTTAATCTGGAATAGAATGATTCAAGTCCTGAACTTGCTAGGCAAAACATGCTTGTTGCATGATGGAACATATAAATGATTACCGACATACATGACACTTGTTTTTGCTGAGAAATTGGCATTCCCTCAATTGGATAGTACTTTGTGGACGCCTTTTGTTGTTTGCTATTACAAAACTGTTTTCTTATTGCATGGTAAATTGTACAGTAACCGTGGAGCAGCTGATTCCCCTACTCATGGAGATAAAGCCTATGGTGGGCATTCTTGGGGCCCTTCGTTTGATCATGGTGATGATAATGATTCTCTTTGGAACTTCAGTCATAAGGTCAAACTCTGTTCATGCTTTGGGCTATTGTGCCATGTTGCATAGATATTTTTCTATCTAGCACCTTACTCTGCAATATGTTTCTCAGGATGGTGAGAATGGTGATTCAGATCTATTCTTTGGGCCACAAGGTCTCCCACCAATAAGGACAGGAGGTTCTTCTACATCTGGTAGTGCTTATGGCAAGGAACAGAAACCATACTTTGATTCTGTTCCGGGTACTCCAATGGAGAAGCCTTTCTTTGATTCTGTCCCAGGCACACCATTGCAAAAATCCGTCTTTGATTATTCCGTTCCTAGTACACCGATGCAGAAATCAGTCTTTGATTACTCTGTCCCAAGTACACCGATGCAAAAATCACTCTTCGATTCTGTCCCTGGTACACCGTTGCAGAAATCAGTATTTGATTCTATTCCAAGTACACCGATGCAGAAATCATTATTCGACTCTTTTCCAAGCACTCCAATGCAGAGATCACTCTTCGATTCTGGCCCAAGCAGAGCAGAATCTCCTACCGCCAGCAGCATCTATGGCAAAGAGCAAAAGGGTTTCTTTGATTCTTCTGTTCCAAGTACGCCAATGTACAACTCCAGCTTCTCGCCGAGGTATAGCGAAGCAGGAGACGACAGCTCATTCGACACCTTGTCGCAGTACAACTCCTTTGGTTTGAATGACAACAATTCATTTGGGCAGCGTGACAGCTTTTCAAGATTTGACTCCTTCCGGAGCAACGCTGACCATGGCAGTAATAATGACACCTTTGCAAGGTTTGATTCTTTCCGCAGCAATGCTGATCAAGGAGGCGGCAGCAGCTTCATGAGGTATGATTCCATCAACAGCACCAGCGAACATGACAGAGCTGATGCGTTTGCGAGGTTTGATTCAATGAAGAGCACGGACTATCGCAACAGGGGCTACTCATTCGATGATGATGACCCTTTTGGTACTGGACCGTTTAAGTCGTCAGAGACATCTAGCCCGACGAGACATGGAACCGACAAGTGGAGTGCATTTTGACAGGTATTGTATTATAGAGGTCATCATGTGTTTGTGCACCGTACTGCAGATATATATATACACACGTACAAGGGCAAGACATTTTTGCTTGGGCCTCTGCTCTACAGCTTTGGGACGGGGCTTGCGTTGTGTGTTTGCTTTGTGGTTCTTTTTGTACCTAGGCTCGGATGTTCTACCGCACATGTTTGGTGGGATGGTGCTTATAAACATTCTTTATACCTTGTACTGTACAAGATGTGAGTCAACCCGGTGGATTGAAATTTTGCGAGCTTTTTTTCCCCCATGCTTTCGCGTTTTCAGATCCTTGTACTTGATATATATTTTCTTGCTTGTGTACAGACAGACCCTTGGCTTGAAACTTGTTGATGGATTGTACTGTGGACGTAATCTGGCCGGTTCAGTGACGGGTTTTCTTGCAATCCCAGACATTTGTGAGCTTATTGCTGAGCCTTTTGTATGTTCATTTTGTGTAGTCATGCCTGTCAGGACCTTTTTTGTTTTGAGAGCATGCCCAAGATAACTTGAATATATTGATGTAGTAATATGAGCATGCATCGGTGGTTATGGAGCCATTCGTAAGGATTTCGACGATTAGAGTTGGAGCTGAAAGGAGCCTTCCATTCTTCCGTCACACTTGAGCAAACCTTACTGCTCGTGCCTGGCAACCGATATGGCCGCGTAGAACCATGTCCGAGCACATTTTGCATCAAATTGTGACAAATGTGGAGCGAGCTCTGCTCAGGAAGCGTCAGCATCTTCATACATCACAGAATACAGCCTCCCCAAAAGGCACACACAAACTTCTGGCGCACAAAATTTCCAGTCTCATCGAGAAATCAATTTCCATTAGGAATTAACTTTCAACAAGAGTTTAAAATTCTGCTTTAAATACAAGAGGGCAGAGATTGGCATCCCTACAAAAACATTTTTAAGTCTACACTTAACAGCTACTACTTGCGTCTCCTTTAAGGCGCAAGCAGGAAATGCACATTCCACCGACAGCCGTGCACCGCGTATATCTGCAAGTAAAATTACACCGGAGCATGGAAATACGGAACTGGTTCCTATTGTTCTGATTCTCAGTTAAATTAGCAGCAGGAAAAATTCTCCGCTTTGGTTATTCGGTTTTACATCTTTTGTACGGCACAAATCCCCTTGCCGACTGTTCTCCGCTGCTGCTCGGCTTCACTCTTACAAAGGCTGAATTTGCGCTCGGTTTTAGCTCAAAATTTGATGTTGACTCTGGGAGCTGAATCGTTCCAAGCGTCTCGACTGCTTTCAAGTTATTCAGGGTCATCTGCGCGTTGCCCTCAGAGTCTGATCTTGATTCAACTGAAGGGCTCTTCCCGTCATCACTCTCATTGGTAGCTTCATTATGCGCCACTGTACTTACTCCTCTTGGATGGCCAACAGCTATTCCATAGAAAGGCCACCATACATGTAAAGGGGCAATTCTAGCATCCGTTGATTCACCGAAACGAAATGGGAAAGAATTATAGGGAAGAACCCATCCATTCAGTGCAGTATATGCTGGAACCCCTCCAACTAATGGGGCTTGTGATGTCTCTTGGTTAGAGGATTGAGATATTTGCTCACCATTCTCACGGCTCGTTTCTGAGGAACATCTTTTCCTAGGGTCTGGGATGACAACCGTCTTCCCAAACAGCTTCAAACTTGTTTCTTGCACCTCATCTGACGAATCCTCTTCAGACATATCCGCGTCTCTGTTGTCCTGATCTGTTTCCTGCAACAGGAACATGAGCAGCCTAATAAGTTCCAAGTGGTCATTCGTTAAGGTTCTCCAGTAGTAAGGCTTATTCAAATGATCGTTGCTTACCTTGTGGGATTGATCTATCCCTGTTTGTTGACAAGGCACATTTTCCTCTCCACTCACCAACGGAGAAACATTATTCCCATCATCCGATGACGCTGGGGAGGTACACCGAGTTGACGGATTTGACATCGATAATCCGAAAGCATCCGACTGCATCACAGATAGCACTGACACAGGAGAACCATTCTCTTGGTCAGAACCAGATAAAGATGAAATAGGAGCAAGCTTTGGTTGCCCTATTGCGGGATTTGCCCCATTGCACGAATTTGCACACTTGCGAGGGTATGGATGCAGTGGTTTTCTCTTTGGCCTAGGGGGAGGTATCTCAATGGCATTATTGCCCTCAGGCTCGCGCACCACCTGCACAATAAACACCCCCCATGAGAATAAGGCAGACATTGGAATAATTTGAATTAATAACGGTTACCAATTCTGCTTTTACAAACACATGTAACTATACAAACATATACCATTGCCAATGCAGTAATATAGCAGCCAAATTTATCACAACTACAGGAAGGACTAGTCACCTTTGAGAAAAACTTCTGAGCATGGCTCCGGATTTGGACAGCAGTCTTTGTGCCAATGTGTTCTAGAGAACAGTTCGGATGAATCAGAAACACTAATCACCTTCTTCAAGTCTAATGTAAGGTCAGATATATAGGCAGCACACACCTTGTATCTGGCGCCAGGACCGACCATACAGCTTCAATGCCTCCAGGAACTTCTCGTGCTCTTCTTCCGTCCACTTCTCCCTCTGCTTCGTGATCGTATAGGGCTTTCGAACCTATTTGAAGCATGTTGGAGATCATTAGGCACAGTGGCAATGCTGACACTAGCATAATGATGGGACCAACTGGCATTTGCTTAGAGATCTTAAAGTGGGATAACAAATGGCTACCTTGATAGGATACTCATCCATCCCCTCCTTGGGTTGCAATGCAATTGCATCATCCATCAAGGGAGATTGGACAACATCCAACGTTAGCCTTTTGTTGATTGGCAAGCCAGATGAATCCAAGCCATCCCTTTCCTAGAGCCAATAACAGAAAACAAAGATCAGTGCTTTAACTAAATGTATTGCTATTGCTGCACACAGTTTCAGAAATTAAGTTATTAATTCAAAACGTGATAAATTTTGCCACCGGGAAATGGACATATGGGTGAGTACTACAGCATAAATTGAATTGAGCTTTCACAATGTTTCCGATTAAACGTCGTCAACTTACACATGTAAGAGAGTTAGTAATGCTCTATCAACTACTAAAACTGAACTTTGCTGACTGGTTTTCAATGATTCGTGAATTAAATGAAGAGTGTGACTACTAGCTACCATTGTAAAAGAAAAATAAATACCGCGCACTAACGGAACTACTCCTACCTTGTATAGTAAGCACCAACGTTTCAGAATTTGGTATTGCGGGCTCCGGTTGTGTTTGATTCTGTATCTTTAACTAAGTAGAACTATGGTGGTATTGCCCATCTCGTTCTCGAAGCCTCTAAATTTAGATATTGTGATTTGTATCCTCCCGAAAAAAAAAAGAAAGCATCTAGAACGGGACATTCTTCAACAAACAGATAAAATATTACCATTAAAAACACATTTTTTTTTACCAATAATCCACCCAAAAAACACTGACAAATAAAAATCTGACCCGTTAATCGGCCCCCAAAATTTACTGCGCAAATCAAACTTTGCAACACCGACAGGCCAAAAACAAACATGAACGACATAAAAATCAAACCTCAAAACACATTGCGGAAGAAGAGAAGACACACGGCAAAACAAGAGAGATCTTTACCTCCACCTGCTCCATGGAAGCCATGAGCCGTCCACAGAGTTGGAATCTCCGGTCCCCCTCACCACCTCGCGCAAAGACAGAAGCAGCCGGCGTCGGCGGCGTAGGCAACAGAAGCAGCAACTCCAAGAAGAAAGACCTCGCCTTTCTCGCCGGGATCACCCAAGAACCACCAAAAAAAACCACTCCTCGGCGGCTCGTGGCTCGTGGGGACAGCGAACGGCCTGGGAGGTGGCGCGCGGTTAAAGGGCTCGCGGGGCTGCCGGGCGAGGCGGGAGGAGGAGAGAAGCGGCGCAGGAGGAGAAATGAGCGTGCGGAGAGAGAGGCGAGAGATTTTTGGGACAGGAGGAGAAAGGAAGGGGAGGGAGGGAGGCCACGTCATACGTGGGGCCCACCTGTCAGGGCTGGAAATTTCCAGAAGGGCCAGGGATCTAGTGGCTGGGGACGCTCCGCTTGAAGCGGGGACCACCTGCAGAGACACTTCTCGCTCCCGGGATTTTTCCGGCGCTTTATCTGCTCCACGATTTTTAATGCTACATATATATATCATGTGCGTATATATATATAATACCTTTTACTCTGAATATAATTACTCTCACCTCTAATATATAACCTAAATAAATTTAAAATATTTCTTTATTATTTTAGGTATACTCGTATACTAATTATAAAATACTCAATGTGAACCATATGAAAAAATTACATGAAAATCTATAATTTTTAACGTATTTTATAAATATCTTCATATACATACATAAAAAAGAGTAGATTTAAAAAATATACATACCATCCCTAAAAAAATATACATATCACCTAGATAATCTAAAATACTCATATCCTATATGTACATACCCTCTGCTCGTCTCTGCTCGTGAGATACTACGTCATGATATACGACGGGACAGAAAAAAGTTATATATATACAGACACACACACACAAACACTTATGTAAAAGTGATGCATGGAATTATTCGTCTACGCATATTAATTTTCTCCAGTTAATATGATTCCAGTAATTAGTACAATGTTATATAGTGCGAGTATTTTTCATGCAATATGTCCTTTGTATTCGTTCTTTTTGATGGATCAATATTTATTCTTTTGCTTTTGTCGTTTCGCAGGTGCGAAAACAGGAAAAGAGCCTGAGGAGAGTTATTAATGAACTGCAAATATCTGCAACCGTTAAGTAGGAGTGGCTACCGCTCAAGATATTTATGGCACGAAGAAATTATTTTGTAAATCTTCAGATAATACATAAGAAGCTGTAAATTAAGCGGCTGAATCATATTTTAAACAGTTTTTTTTGTCTAAATTTATGTATCATCTTAGAAAAAAGGTAACTAAAAATCATATTTTAAACAGTTTTTGGTCTAAAATTATGTATCATCTTAGAAAAAGGTAACTAAAAAATCATTCGCCGAGGCTCTAAGGAACCGAATTAAAGAGTGGGCGAAGGCCAGCCACAAGATCTCCTTTCCAAAATTTGCTGCGCTTTTTCCCGGCCACGTCACGCCTCCCCTCCACACCCAACCACCCGTTCAGGCTAACAAAGACTCCCCGCATTAAAATTAGTGTTGAGCTGCCAAAAAAAATCCCTGGCCACATGTTCTAGGATACTCAACTTCTTAGACTCTGATCGTTCTGATTTTTTTCGACTTTAGTTTCTAATTTTAACTTTTTTTACTATTCACTACACTATCCACTATAGAGATGTAAACAGGGCGGGACGGGGGAAGCCTCCGCGGCCCCGCCCCGCCCCCCGTGAACCCGTCCCCCGCCCCACCCCGTTTAGCCTCGCGGGAGATTGCCTCGTCCCCGATCCTCATGGGACCCGACTCACGGGTCCTCATGGGATTAAAAATTAAATTTATAGTTTTAAAATAAAATTTTGATTTTATTTATTAATTTATAATTACTTAAGCATATTATTTTTAAAAATATAGCTTCAATATATATATTCTAACATATAAATTCAAGTTTTAGTCTAAATATACAAAAAAAGAATACAATCTCTTATATTAAAAATAATAATCTATTATTAAATATATTTATTTTTATTTTTTATCGGGTCCTCGTGGGGCCCGCGGGGCGAGGATGACCCCGTCCCCGCCCCGCTAGCTTCGCGGGGCCCCGCCTCGTTCCCCCCACGGGGGGATATTACCCCCCCGGCCCCGCCCCCCACGGGGATATTCCCCGCGGGGGGAATTGCCACCCCTATTCCACTAACTTAGCTACAGTAAAATTTCAGCCAGCTACAGTGAAATTTCAACCAAAAGTTAGAAGTCATCGCTAAAACGATCACCACCTTGAATATCTGGCATACCTGGTACAGCATCTTTGTTTGGGTCTTTCAAAAAAGATTTTTTTTTCTGTTTCGAAATGTGAAATGAAGCTTGAATTTAACAAAAACATTCTTCAAAAAATAACAAATATAGACGGCCAAGTTGCCACAAATTAACCTTACCGAACAAATTGGGTTGAGTGCACGTTGGACATATTAAATTTGAGGACGATTCTAAAATGAACTAGTGTTGCTTTCAATAATAATAATAACAGCTTATGCTCTACTGAGATGAGATCAAATAATGATGGTATTTTGAGGAAAGGAATTAAGTGGACAGAAGCTTGACATGTTGTACAATGTACTTCGTTAGGAATGCTGGGGTTGAGATGTAGATGTAGATGTCCATCAAGATCTCAACCGGAGAATGGAAGGTGTGGACAGGGGTTTCATTTTTAATGGTGTGCGTAACTAGGGAAGGAGAAGGTGAGGCTAGCTTAGGCTATAAACAATTGATGTGTCTGAATTCCAGTGGAGCATGGCCTTACCTGATTTTTTTGACTTCGATTTCTGGCTTTGGCTTATAATTTTTGACCTATTTATGAGAAAATACGGAGTAACATAAACTTATATACGATTTTAATCGATATAAATGAGGATAAACCATTATATGCTACTGAATAATGTCTACCTCTATAAATTGCTATTGAAAAATACTCTCTCTATTATATGCCACTGAATAGCTTTAAAATTCTATTATATGCTACTACCGTTAGTTGACCGTTAGGGCTGACCGTTATACTATGAAAAAAAGACCAAAATACCTTTAATAAAGATAGCAGATTTGATTTATTTCAAATAATAAACAACCTCTAAAAATTATAAAAATTTGCAGGGATGTTGTTCAATATGTCAGTGAGTTAAAAATAATTTTAATGCACTATTCAAAGAAAATTTTAAGTTTTTTAATTTAAACACTAATAAAGGCTATTGTTTTTAAACAAAGACTAAATATGGTCTAAATATTCTAAACAAATTCTCACAAACTCCAAAGATGTCACATAGCTCTCAAAAAATATGATTTCCATTTTTATACAGTGAATTTCTCCCAGTTTAAAAATAGCTTAAATAAGCTGATCTTGGATTTGAATTTTAAAAATGGACAAATGGAAGACTCAGATCACGAATTTTTATATTTAAGTTGTACACTGCCCTAATGATCAACCCAAAAAATTTCAATATCTTTAACTATACCAGTTTTCTCTATATTTAATTTTTATCATAAGAACAGATTTTAACTGAGAGCAAAATCATCTTTTTTCTAAGAGTAAACGTACCCTAACTGGTGGCAATGAAATATAATAGAATTTCAGTACTATTTAGTGGCATATAATAAAAAGAGTATTTTTCAATGATATTTTATAGAAATGGGTATTATTTAGTGGCATATAATGAATTATCTCTATAAATGAAGTAATCATAGTATATACTATAATCAATTTGTAAACATCACTTTGAAAAGACATTCTGTTTGAAAATTAGTTGTTGTGGTTACAGACCAAACAGAGAGAGTGTGTGGTAGTGAAGAGTTAGGTGAGATGTCTCATCTCCCTATGGCTGGTATCACATATATATCTTCTTGCGGGGAGTATCTTTACAAGAATACCCTTCGAGGGCATTTACGTCATTATACATCCTTCACTCGATACTTACCTTTCTAGCAGGCCGGTTGGGTTTAGGTGGAAGGCCACCCCTACAACACTAGTTTTTATAGAAAAATCGAAAAACAACTTTTAAAAGCTGAAAATAAAATACCCTAAAATTAAACAAGATGCACGACTCTGCCATTCCAGTTGCAAATCAAATGTAATTTGCCGGTACTAACTTAACTAGAAGTTGTGACATGCTTAAGAACCCGTCTTATAGGCACCACTCAATTTAGTTTCTGGTTTTTGGCTTCTGGTTTTTTCACTATTCATTAATTTCGTTTTTTCTGGCTTTTTATTTTTGAGGCTTTTTTGCCTTTTCTTTTTTTTGTATTTCTTTACATTATCCATGATGGGTTAACATATTTTTTCTATTTTATTTTTTTAAATTTAATTATACCAAATAAACCAACTCGGTTATATTAAAAAATAAACTAGATACAATAAAAAAGTTATAAACCAACGTCATTCTTAACACCCATATAAACTAGCTAGTGAGTGATCTCTGCCAGATGGTACTGTAGTTCTAGAAACGGCCTAACAGCCATGGCTTTTGGCTTGTGCTGTAGGTTTTTTTGCTATAATTACACTATAGCAATTGTTAGCTTTTTCTAAGTTAAAAATAAGAAAAATAATTCGAAATAGAGAAAAAAAAATTAAAAACACAACTTATATCTTTTAGGACAATACAAAAGTATAAAAATCAAAAATCAAAATTAAGAAATCAAGATATTCTAAATAGCTTTTGGCTTAAATCATTTCGAGCGGAGCCATAAAATGCCTGAAACCGTCTCGGACTTCACAATTTCGAGTAAGCAAGGACGATTAAAAACTAGTAATGCGCAAAATCAAATTATGAATGGTTACTGCACTTACCACCTGTCGACATTTTCCTTCTTCGACAGCACAACGGTCATTAGTTTTTTCTCCTCTTTAGTGTATAATAAAGTCAGTCAGTCAGTAGGCTGAAAAGAAAAGGAAAAAAAACGGTGACGATCTACTGGTAGGGATAAAATAATAACGGTGGTTGCTGTTGTACAGGCGAGAGAGAGAGAGAGAGACGCTTGTGTCCACTCCACATGAATCATGTGGATCTCATCTGCGTGCATGACACAGCGGTTGGCGGCTACTCTCACGACAGCCACTAGTACACTTTGCTCTTCTTTTGTTTCTCTTCTGCTGCCACTCAACAGCATCGATTGCATTTCGTCACCAAGCAGCAGTTTACACATGCTTCTTTCTTAGCACTGAGCAACTCTTCTGTTTGGCAAGATTTGACGAACTCTTGGGGTTTTCCCAGGAAGGTAGTAGGCAGAGACAGAGAGAGAGAGAGAGAGTAGCAGCAGCAAATATGCAGCTAGCTAGGTCTCAAAGCGAAGAGGCCTGACCAGACCTCCCTCCACCACAAAAGGGAAAGGGAAATGAGAGCCACAGCCCACAGGCAGGACATGCCATGGCTTCTTCTAGTCCTAGTCTTTTTTTTTTTTTCACCTTGTCATTTCCATTTTTGTTTTGACCATGAGCATGATGTGGTGGTGGAGCAGCTGCTTTCGAGACGCTTCCACTTTAGGTCTGGTGGCCACCAACGCAACAGACAACAATACAATATCTTCTTATCTCTTTTGCAGGAGAGAGAGAAATGGGTTGCGCTAGGAAATTCACGCATGCACTGATGGTCAACCGTACCAGCACGGTGTAATATTATTATCGTTTGGCGAGCTTTCTTTTCCACCTATTTCAGAATCATCACCATGCTCGCCAGTCGCTACCTTCTCTTTCTGTTCCCTGTTCCCCTTCCCTTCTTCAGATACCGGTGATGTGCACGCAACCCACGAATATTCCGAGTCGAGCCGTAACAAGGAGCTCAAATCTGAGGTCCCTGCAGGATCGGAAGCAAGTTATCAAAACAAGATACAGCTGACCAAACCTAACCCAGAAGCCATAATTCAGATGTTCCCACGTTCCTACAACACACGGTTCAGCTGCCCCACTGAGGAGCAGAGCAACACAGCTTCACATGAAGGGCAGGTGCAATGCAACAGCTCTGAACCTACAGGTGCACTGAATAATACTAACTAGCCTACTGTAGAATCCCCCGGTCTCTGAATCCGGTAACACGTTCTGAGCACGCAACCAAAAAAAAAAAAAAAATCGGGGACCAGAATCTAGAAAGCCGTTTGAAAGGCGAGTAACAGCAGGTACTAGTACAAATGAAGTCGATGATCCGCAACTTTTTTTGGTGGGGAACCCTGATGAATCTACTCCTTGTTCTGGGTTGCTCGGTCTTTCTTGTGCCCACCAAGGATACGGGAGATCTGCAGCCCTCTGCTGAAGGCCTGGTTGAAGAGCATCCTGGTCTGGAACTCAGACACGAATGGGAACCAAGCAAGGAATGCAATGGGTGTGAACAAGAGAAGCCCCATGAGGATCTCATAGCCCCGTGCAAGTGCCTTGATGGATCCCCAGAGCCCGATCATATCGACGGCAGGTTTGATGGCTTGGGCAATCTGACAAAGAAGGTAAACCGGGGGTCAAAATAAGTCAGACCTGAGATAGAAAAGGCCTGATTAAAAAAAAAACAAGTTTGGTCACTAACCAGAAGCAAACCCCATCCAGTCGGCATGAAAGCAAGGATGCAAACAAAGATGTCAAGAACTGTCATGTGCGGGATTGCTATCAATATTACAATAATGGAGACGAATGTTATAAATATGAGCCCCTTGATCAACCGGAAGACAAGCTGGAACTCTGCGCTGAACCTCCTCCTGCCGACTGACACGGTCTGGGAAGAAAATCATAACTGAGCGTTCCGGCTCGAGAAATCAAACCACAAAAAAATGTATTGAAAAAATAAGGGTTCTAAGAATGGTTCCAGCATTTTGAGAGTGAAGAAATTTAATTTGTACACACTATATTGGCACATTGCTAAATATACTAAATCAGAGGGGAATTTTGACTACAAAATCACTTCCGGACCAGGGAATACTCTCTGGGTAATTGAAGAAACATGGGAATTGATTATTACCTTCATAACAAGCAAAATCACAAAAATCACAACCCATGAGAAGCAATATACCTGGAAATGGCATTAATTAGAAGGACTGCACAAGCATAACACAGATGCAAACATCTGAATACTAAACAAGAAAGCAAATTTACCAGCACGCTGCGGGTATGCTTGGTTATATTCAAATGATACACAAGCCCATATTGGTAGATAAAGAAGCGCAATGCAAGCAGTATTTCAACAATAGTACCACGCTTCCCAGAGTGTCGAAGAGGCTCCTGCTCTTTATCCCACCATGATTCCCAGCTTTTGTCTGGTGACACACCAATACCTCCACGGTTGCTGATCCACTTGTTCCAATCAGTCCAGTCGTCAACAATCTTCTGCCACTCGAATCCAGAAGGATTGAACAGGAACGGTGCAAAGAGCCAGGTGCCCACCATAAACCACATGGAAATGGTGATGAAGATGTAAGTGATAGCACCTCTATATGTCTGACCAAATATTTCGTACACAACGAGCAGAATCATCAGCTCAATACCCTTGACAAAATGACTGCGAGAATAGAGTCGATAATTATCAGCGAATTTAGCATGGAACACCACAAACCCACGTCCAGTGGCTCTATATTCAGCTCCTCCATGGAGTAATGTCCTTCCGTAATAGTGAGTTTTGGTCCCAAGTGAAAATGTGAAGAAAACAGATGCCAACTGAAGTTGCATAAGTACAAAGTCACTCAATGCCGTTCTGAATCCTCTCTCCAGACCAATTTCCATCATCATGGGCAGTGCCATCAAAAATCCAAGTTGAACAAAAGACTCCGATGCAAGGGCAACTTGGAGAGGTGCATTATGCACAAACCTCCTTCCAGTAGCCAGTGCTTCGTCGAGTCCACTGAGGACAAGATATAAACGCCCATAGAGGAAAACATACACAGTCCAAACTGTAATCTAAGACCAAATAGAAAGACTTAGGTTAAGAATTAACCAATGATTCAGAAAGAGAAAAGTCAGTGTCAATAATATACCATTGTACTGAAGTAGAACCCAATTGTTGTATAGTAGCATGACAACATTCTGAAGAAATCAAAACGGTGCCCCAGCCGATAGATGTCACGGCTCAGTGTCTGTTCACCATTACCATTTGCTATCTTTGCCTCAAATAGTGAAATTTGATTAAGACCCACATCTCTTCCCTTGCCAACTTGCATGTATTCATGATGAGTGACATTGCCTTCACGCAATGTGGAATTGAATCCTGCAAAAGAGAGTTCACATTATTACCAGAATGGTTCCAGGCTTCCTAAAACAAAGCAACAGTAGCAAAAGGGTACCTGCAAATATGTCCTCACTAAGATTGATAATCTTAGATGCTTTACTTACACCACCCCTTGTAAGGTGGAAAAGACGGTCAAAGATATCAGGATGGCCATAATGAAATCGAACCCTGCAGAGAGAAGTCAAGATATACAATGTCAAGGGCAAGATCTTCAGAAAATCTTGAATAAAGGTATCGTCCAGTAATATTAAGTTGGTAACATTATCAATAAAAAGCAAAAGTGAACAGTCAATTTAAACGATTCGATATGACTATGAAAGCAAAAAACCAATAGAAACCACAATGCCATGCCGTGAATGCACAATGCAATATATTCTAAGATGTTTACCTCAATGGATTAGCAAGCACACGCTGCCCAATAGTTACAAAACTGGTCTCCTGATTTGACATGAACCATGCAAGCGATGAAACACTGCACAGATTGAGCAAAAATTAATCACAAGTATAGCACAATGAAACACTGAACGAAGTACAGGTTAAATAATCCAAATTAATGAAACAGGACATAATTTAATCACAAATGTAGCAAAATGAAACATGCCAAACCTGCCAGTAAAGATGTGCTCTCTTACTCCAAGTATGGATGGATATCTCACACCATCATGTTTCTTCAGAAACTCTTGCAACAGATTTCTCATTTTCAAAGCTTCTTCCATATAATGCTCCTGTTATCGACAGCACGACATAAAAAAAGTTGCAAAAGAGGTAAAAAAAATATTCCTTGAAGCAACAAGTGCACGAAGTTGTACCTGATTCATATCTATAGTTTGGAGACATTCACCACGAGTAAAAATTATTGCATGGTTCTGATTTTCTGGCTTTCCTTCACCTAGAATAGCATTACCTGGAAGTTTTATCTTGTAGATGACCTACGCAAGAAGATAGATGGCAAATAAGTGCATCTCATGTTGCACCATTGAAACCATGCAAAAGCATTCCTTCCAAAGAAGAAAAAGGGTGATGTAAATAGGACTAGGTAATCTAGAAGATTTTGAAAAACAGAATGGTCAGATTTCCTCACGCGCAATTGAAACAAGCATTTCAATGGAAAAAAAAACCTGCATCACCTGAGAAATCAAATTGTTTCATCCTGGTAAAAATATACAGATTTGTAAATATGTGCTGTTAAGCTTTAGCCCTGTGGACAACAAAGATGGGGGAAATGAATGGATGCCACTTAAGAAAAGGCATCTTGGTATCACAGATGCGTTTTGCCATCTCAGTGCACAAGATTGTAGCTGGGATAAAACTAAGGAAAATGGTCAAAGTAACACAATCAAGATAAATTAGAATATATTTCACCTAAGAAATACTAAATTAACAAAGCAGTTTGCAGTACCTGATCAAGACTCTGTCCAGGCTCATTAGGTTTTGTAACAGAAGCCTTCACCAATGCTGAGTAGTAAACCTTGTCAATCTTCTTGTTTCTATCTTGGCTAGGTGCTTCAACTTCATCAATATATGCAACCCGAAGCGATGGATATCTGCCAAAAAAGCCATTTCTATTATTTCAATAACATCGTATATATACAAGTATGTGACATATAATAGACAGGAAATGAACAAAAACAATGGCAACATTAATCTATGAATGATGTGTCCTGAATAAATGTAACTAACTACGTAGCACTCAAGCACTGTGGTTTTGAATAGTAATGAACTAAGGTGATACAAAATTTTAAAGAGTATGCTGATAATCTAATAGACCAGAAGGACATGGAACAAAACCATGCAATATTTATAATAGATACCAGCACAGTAAATAAACGGAACTTGCAGTTTCCAACCATAGTGCCATACTACCATTGTTCGAGCCCAATTAGCATGTACTCACAAAAGACCCTGTTGCATCGAATAGAATTGTATTTGCGTTCAAACTTGAGCGTATAAATTGAGAAAAAATGAAGAAAATAAAAGGGTGGATTCACATTTCACTCAAAATAAAATATATCCAGAATTTTGTAATCTTCATTGAATCTTACGTTGTCATTAGTCTCAAAATATCATGTGCACAAGGATCACCAGAGCGTTTCTGGATTCCATACTGCTGGCAAGAGACAACATATGTAAACTTCATGTCAGCTATAGCTTTGCATTGTGTCATTAGTTGCGAATCCTCAGACATCAGTTCAGTTGCTCTGTAGCCTTTCATAAGATCTAATGAACAGGAAAAGAAGTCATTGCATAGGTCACAAAGGCCATGTTCAGAAGCACAAAATTCCGACTGAACTATTAGAAATACCATCATCTTTGGCCATATCAAGAAAAGCCTGAAGCTCCAAAGCCTTTCGATAGTACATCATCCCTCTTACTGTGTAGATAAGAGCAACAATGCTTAAAAAAACTGAACCACTATACATGATACAGTGTAAGATGTTCTTGAGAGAACAAAATACAAAGGGTAGGCATGCGAGTGGAAGGTAAAAAAAAAACCAGTTCTTGTCAATGTTTGTCCCCTATATGATGCCCAAAGACGAAGTTCCTCTTCCAGTGCTTCATCCTCACGGAGCTCCTCCTCATTCTTGCGATCGACCCTTTCGAGGAAATTTTTCCATTCATCTTCAAAGTTCAAAGAGGTTAGTGAAACAACATCAGTTTTGATAGTCATCAGAAGACAAAACTAAAGAAATTCGCATGATGTCAATCCAAGCAAAATGTCATCTAAGGGAGAAAAGAACCTGGGTAAATTTTTTGCAAGTAGAAAAGTATGGAAACTCCATCCTCGTTTGGCTCTTCAAGATTTTGTGATGAGAAAAGAACATCTTCCTTGTAATAAGGAGTAAAGACACTACAGTACAGAAATTGTTCCAGCAAGTAATCAAGACAACCGATCACAAGATTTAATCAAATGGAACATTTCGTCAGGTGATAATCCTATGTATCATAGCTTGCAAAAGTGGCTTGGCAACAAATATCATGAGAAAAAAAGTTTTGTGAAACATAAACTTAATGTGGTTCAAAACAAAACAACCAACAATGCATACTGCATTAGTCTAGAACTATCCCCACGTGTTTCCTTTGGGCTTATGTGTCTCACATACTCTACATATAGATCTTTTGATCTACACTACATACATATGTATGTATGTGCATACATATGTATGTATATGTCTGCGTGCGTACCCTATGTATCGTGCATGAAAAATTTTGGAATTTTTTAGATGTCGAGTTTAACTAGTTTACTAATAAGTTCAAATAAATTTGAACTGGAATTCAAATTGTAGTTACTTTTTTATGATAGTTTGATTGTAGGTATATGTTTCATTTGAATTGTTATAGATAGGTATATACCCTAAAACTGATATTTTCAAAACATATACCTGAATTAGGGTTGAATTCACATATTTGAAATCACGGTGCCTTGACACCACGGTGTCCCATTTTGGAGTGTGTGTGTAGGACAGGTGTTCTATGCACCATGGTGCCTAGGCACCCAAATCAATACCCATTGATGTGTTTTGAGATTCGTGACATTTGATGTGGGCATCTTCACATACCCATAAAAAAGTGTATCTGAGATATCAAACTTCGAAAAAAAATTAAATTCAACTTCAGTTTAACTAGTTTCATGATATATAATCACTCTAGTCACATTAAATTCAAAAGTAGTTCAAATTAGTTTGAAATGAGTTCAAAACTTACATAGCATAAATATATCAAAGGTATAAAACATTCTCATACTTCAATTCCAAAAAATCTATCAATCATACATGTGTATCGGACGATTCTTGACATTATTGCCTAGGCACCTAGATGCCTTATGTAGTGTGTGTCTATATATATATATATATATATATATATATATATATATATATATATATATATATATATATATATATATATATATATATATATATATATATATATATATGTGTGTGTGTGTGTGTGTGTGTGTAATTAACTGGGACACCGTAATGCCTAGGCACTATAGTCTAAAATAGGTAATTTCCCTATCTATTGTATACAAAAAAGGAATTTTTTGGATGTCGAGTTTACCTAATTTACTAATTAATTCAAACAAATTTGAACTAAAATTCGAACTGTAATTCCCTTTTTTATAATAGTTTGATTGTAGGTATGTGCTGATTATATATAAATCAGCAAAGCATGTGATCTAAATTCGTTCAAAACTTTGAATTTGAGTATTTTTTTAAGATATACATTTCATTTGAATTGTTATAGATGGGTATATACCCAAAAAATGATATTTTCAAAAAAAAAATATATACTCGAATTTAGGTTGAATTCGCGCATTTGAAATCATGGTGCTTTTGAATGCTTTTCAACGTGTGTGTGTGTGTGTGTGTGTGTGTCAATTCCTAGAAATATTTATAAGCTTATGAATGCTTTGATGAGTTTAGGCATTTAAAAACTGAAATTTCAAATTTCAAGAACTCGGAATGTGAAAAGTTCGTGTCTAAAATGAGTAAGAACTAACAACTTGAATTTTGGACTTTCAAATTTCCAAATTTCAGTGCTACATTTCCAAATATGAAGTTTTGAAAACCTATGGTATTTCAGAAAAGCAAAAGTTCCTAAAAAACTAATAGGGGTACCGAAGGAAGTAACCAAAATTAAACACCCCACAATAACAGATTTTGGTGGTATGTAACGAATTTGTCCAATAAAAAAATATCTTCTAGTTATTAACCAATTACAATATTTAAGATATGAATATAGCCAACATCAAACATACATGGTGAGCAAAGAGCAATATGATATCTCTAAGATAAACATGGAAGGTTTGAGAGGAATGGAAGTTAGTGCTCAATGAGCGCATTGTTGTACAGGAAACCTCAAAATAGTAGTAAGAACTTACGAGAAGGGCAACATGTTCCGCACTTTTGGAGCATTTGGCATATCCATAAAAAGAGAATTTGCAAAGAATGATATTCGCCTTCTAGCATCAAGGTTCGTAGGGACATCCATAGCAGACTCCTTCACAGTGAGCAGCAGATGAAGCCTCTTTATCTGAAACAAACATAAAGTATGTATCATTACAGCAACAGGAAGCAGGGATAGAAAAACCGGCGGTTACCGGCTGGTAACCAAGCCGGTAACTACCGGAAATCCCAGTGGTTACAAATGCACTTCCTAAGTTGATTTAGACCTTTTTTGTACTAGATTATCTATTGTATGAACTAAATATGCATAAATACGCTAGTCCAAACATTTTGTGCTATGTTTTATCTAGTTTTTCCCCATTTTTAGCAGTTTTTTCCCATTTTTAAGCGGTTTTCCGGTTTTTTCCAGTAACCAAAATGGATACCCGTTTTCAAACCGCCCAAATTCAAATTTTGAAATGTGAATTTCATCGGGTTTTCCGGTAATCGGCCGGTTACTGTTACCATCCGCCGGCAGGCCGGGTTTTGCACCGGTTCCGAGATTTCTATTCCTGACAAGAACTCAAGCATTACATCAGAAACTTGGTTTTATTATTAAAAAATGGGCCTGAAAATCAAACCTTTTCCGTCCATGCACTTGATTCCTCCACAGGAAACTTAATAGCTTTAGTAAATAACTGATCTTGCTGATCGAGCGGTGTCATTCCTTCGTGTTTTCTATAATTTCCACCATGTATGGAATCCAGTAATCTGGAAGGAAAAGTAATAATACGTATAACACCAGTTACCACAATATTTCAAGAAAGATCAGATGATCAATTACCATAATCAAGATCAGATGATCAATTACCATAATCAAGATCAGATGATCAATTACTACAATCAAGATCAGATTATCAATTACCATAGTTACCACATTCCAACAAAAGAAAAAAAACTCTACATTAATCACCAAACTGAATATAGAAGCGTAAATAGCACTCGTGAGATTTATTTTTTAAAAAAAACATTGCCCAAATCTCTGCAGCAAGCAGCAACTAGCAGTCTAGCTATAGAATAGAACCATTGTTATTTCCGGTTTTTACGCTAAACCGCAAGACAGCAAGCAGATCTGTGTGACAACATAAAGATGTGTAACCAAAAAAATATGGATGCAACGAGCCAACGACGTTGCATGGCATGTGCATTATAATTTCCTTTTCCAAGAAGATTATCATGCTATTACAACAGAACCAAACTAAGTCCTCACCCGCCGAGCTGATCTTGCTCCTCCATTATATCCCTTGTGACCACCTCAAGCATATCTTGGAACAAAATGACGACTTGACCCAAATCTTCTTCTTTATTCTTTTGCTGTATTCAAACAGATAGTTACAGTGAGGGGCTATCCTCTATGAACACGACCTAAAACCATGATGGAAAGTTTTATACCAGTAAGTCAAGTAGCTCAATGAATTTCTTGCTCAGGGCAGGAAGGCTCTTCATGTTCAGATCCTTTATTAGATTTCCTCCTTCAATATGATTATCCACAACAGTAAAAATCTGTTGTATAACACTGAAATAGGCATCACAGATTTATTCAGATATCGAAGACCAAAATAGAACTTCAGTCAAGGATTAGAAACAAATAAAATCATGATAAGATACAACGTACTCTTTCTCACGGTGACCAAACACTAAAGTGTTGATGATGTTTTTGAGCGAAGCATAGCATTCTCTGATAGCAAAGGAAAAATATGGATCTGATCCCATTCTCTTCTTTAGATCACGATCTTTTCCACCACTGTCTGCTGCCATATCCAATGCTATTGGAATCTGAAATCCAGTAAATAAACAATAAATGCCTAAATCCACCAACATAGTTAGTACAGAAACTACAAAGTGATCAGGAGGAAACACCTTGCTAGCAAGTAGGAAAGGTGGCCATTGGAATATATTCAATTCACGATCTTTACAGTATGGAACAAGTAGCAAATCCATCTCCCTGTTATCTATGAGATCTTCTTCACGGAAACTTGTGATAATTAGGTTCCACATTTGAGCAAATCTTGCAGCTCTTTTCTCTCTCTCTTGTTCATCGCCAGAAGTCTAAAAACTAAAGTATGTCAGATCAAAGAGATGATGGATATTCCATCTTCAATACTGGTCTGCAAATACTCATGATGCCAAGCTTTAGACACAAAATCCATACCTTCGAAAGTTTACTGGAAAAGACAGCACGGAAACCTTTACTCTTGTGTGCATCAGAAGGAATCAAGCGGTCATTAAAGGCCCCAGGCAAAGATTCAAAGCGAGATCTCAACATTCCTAACGTCCGTATCTGATTTCATGGACGAAGAAAGGTGTCTATAGTAAGTTCCTTCGTTGATGACAGACAATGCTCCACAATATTAGGGGAATAAACAACAGAGCATGATGATATCACACTAAAAAAACAGAACAATTGATTGATATTTGTTCATAACAAAACAACATAACATTTGCTTCATGCTACCAATATGACGAGAGAGAACTTCATTTGAGCAACTGGAAATGGTAGCTTAAAAGTGGAGATGTCAAAGAAAAAAACAGCAGTCCTAGAACTAAGTTTTCTCATTTGCTACTGGATGCAGTGTAGTGTATTAGATAAGAAAACCGTTTCAAAAATCAAATCAGGCCCATCAATCAAATGTGTCAAGTAATGAAGCACAGTACTGAAATATTTTACTAACCTCACCAAGACGACGACAAGCCCCATAGATACCACCAATCAACGTAGAGAAAAGTGCATACCAAATTTGGGTGTCCATGAAATAGACCTGGACAATTCAACAGATAAAACTCAACATATTGGTTAAACAACTTATTTTAACAGGCAACAAGAAGGATTGACACATACAAGAATTATTGGAGCCCAAAGTGCGATGACAACACCGATGTTGTTATTTGCTGCAAATTGAAACCAAAATAAGAACAACAAAAATTCAAAAGAAAAAAAATCAAAAAGGAAAATAGCAAGTTTCAACATAATTACCATGAGGGAAAAACTCATGCCACTGGAATGTCCGAATTGGTTCTCTCATTATATCTTTGGTTGGTTGTACAAGAGGCTTGATCTGCAACCAGACAGTAAGAGAAGATGAATAACCAGCACTAGTGGGAGGTTGAGTGCCACGAAGGCTGTCCCAATTGAATTCCAAAACAATGGGCAATGGACCTACAAGCATTTCACAGGCCATCCAGTAGATTTTGAGATTTGCCAACATGGTGTTACGTTCATTGATGTGTTAGCATTTCGTACATTTGAGATCAGCGAATGCATTTTGTTTGTAATTTCAATGTATAACTAAAGAAACACAAATATTAATGTCGTGCTTGGAACATGAGAATTTTTTTTCCTGATTTTTGCAGGAAATGAACTGTTTCTGCGAAATTCATGCATTACAAACAAGACCTAGGATTCACACACCAACCAGTTCACCTAAAAGCTTAAAGGGAAAGGCAGGCAATCTAATCATATTTCAGCACCAGAGTGCCACTGAAACAGACAAAATAATGTGACATTTTGATTTCTATGTTTTCTATTTCCTAACAATCGAATTCTACAATAAATACACTTCAGAAAAACATGGTCAATACTTCAGTGAGATGGTTTCTATTCTTTAACATAGTCAATACTTCAGTGAGAAGGTTTTTATTCTTTAGGAATGATAATACTCAAGAGGATACTCAAGCGCAGCATCTAGAGATGGATGTAGAACAAATAAGAAATGAGTAGGTACCTCAATATAGAAGCTTACTGTCAATTTCATTGCTAAAAGAAGAACCCAGAACATGGTATACCTATCATTGCAGCAATGCTTAGTGATTAGAAAAGGTGTAAACAGTAAGACAAAGTGTGAAGGTGAGTTAACAACTTAACATACTTGAAGAGGGAGAATGCGCCTTCATGCATACCTCTGCCAACAAATAATCGAGGCTGCAGATATATTTGGCAAAAAAGGTATCAACAATAGCAACCATATATTAATAGCAGAAACCAATAGATGGAAACTTACCTGAGACCACCACATCATGAATGTTATGACCTTAACATTTGAACTCTCCAGAAACCTTCTAAGAAATGGGAAAAGAAATAGCATAGCCGCAAGCATGTTTGGTGCCAAATATACCACAACAGCCAAAATGTACAACGATGGCTGATTCTGACCATCACCAAGCCAACTTTTTATTATTCTTGCAAGACCCGTAGGATTCTCCCAGGTATATGCATAAGTCACAGGTAAAATCACAACCCATGCGGCAGCTGTTATTAACTTCAAGACATATCGCAGCTTGACTGCAAACGACATGCTTCTTCTTGCTTTCCAGCCAAATACAATGTCCAGAATTGCTGTATTGGTTTGTATTTATTAAAGTCTGCATCAATATAAAAATATATATATACTGTACAAGAAGTGTACATACAACTGTACGAACAGATGCTTCTTTACTAAAAGGAAATGGGGTTAAACATATATCCTTCAGTTTCATGTTACTAAATTTTCTATTGTTACAAAACAAACAAAGGGCCCGTTCATATTAGCTTTTGCCGGTGGCTTTTAGCTTTAGCTTGTGAATAATAATAACTTGTAGAAAGCCATACGGAGAGAGAAACTCACGTGCGATTTTGGCCGATATAAATGAAGTCATTACAGTGTATACTACAATCGACTAGTAAACATCGTCTTAAAAAAATACTCTATTTAAAAGCTAGGTACTGTAGAAAAACCATTTATTATAGAAAAGCAGCTTTTAGAAGCCAATATAAACATGACCAAATTTTGCTACGGTATGTGTCCATCAAGGCTGTCAATGGTTGTTGGCAAGAGCAAACATACAGATAGAAGGCATTATAGTAGGACTCCGGCCTCAGGGTATTAATCTGAGTAGGGAAGCTTAAGAAGTTACTTCATGCTTCATCACCAAGAATGCTACAGAAACGATATATTGCTAACTATATTGGCACATCAGAGTTCTCTACCAAATACTGAGCTACATACCAAATAATATAGGGTGTGCATTACCAAAATAATATAGGGATGGTAGGAGTTCGACCAAATACCTTGACCCAACTTCAAAACTGCAGCAGTTATAAATATGCTCAAAACCTGTTTAAATACTCCAACATCAAAGATATCGCTTGGTGTGCCACCATTCCAAGCAATAATAATCATGGCCTATATTAAAACATAAGACCATCAGAAATATGTGGATCTCAAGGGATGATAATGTTTGACAAACCAAGAAATGAAAAGAACTGTAAAATAAAGGGGAGAAACATAGAACCTGCAAGGATAATATTAAGAAGATCCACATTCTGTCGAAACTACGGAATATGTGCCAGAATGAACGTATCTCAACAAAATTAACTTTTCCCATCCAATGGACATTACCCGTAGATCTGTTCTCCTGGATCACAACAAAAAAGAATGAGTACAAAGAGGATTGATACTCTTAATGAAGTCTTTCTTTTTCTTGGTTTTATGTTGAAGGAAATAGTATACATCACATTAATCCACGGAATGTTTACTATGGGCTTAACAGCATAAAGAGAAGGCAAAAAATGGAAAACAAGCACATCAAATCTAGCTGCAGTATTGCATTACCGAACGCATTATCTACAGAAAGAACCCAACAAACAAACTAGTAGTAGCACAAGCTTGTGATCGGAATATTTTATTATCAAGTTAATACTTGAGCACTTGTAAATTTTAATATTATATCACAAGCAACTATTAATGTGCTGAAATTATGTGTTGGCTGTTGTGGGGTTGGTCCAGCCCCCCGTAACTGGACCTTGGAATGGGCCCAATATGTAATAGGCTCGATAGTATAGATGAATATACCAATATACCCTCACATTATGTAATTATTAAGGAGTAGAATGAAAATTTTCTACCCCATTCATGTATACAAACCCCTAAGGGGGGTATGAGAAGGCCAGATCCACTCATTTACGCACAAGCTCTCCTGTGATTAGCTCTCTTTCTAACTCTTACCTCATCCCATGGAGAAGGGTACCCTGCACTCCCTGTTGTGCTGATACTACAACATTGGCACGAAATAAGTGCAAGGATATTAATATTATCAAGGAACCTACCCCGTCCAGACGATTAGGATAAGCCTCTTGGGGAGTTTTGAAAAAATCAGCATCTGCTCTCATAGGCCATCCTAGCCGAAAGCAATCAATTGACCTGACAAGCAATACACGAATAATTCTGTGGCTTTCTTCAAAATCTGGACCACAAGATCGCAAAAGCAACGATTAAATTCAACCATTGCTTACCAAAAGTACTCGTTTAGATCATCATAGTTCCTCCAATGTGAGTGCTTTGATTTTATGGTCTTGCTCCTTTCAGCTTCCTGTGAAGTTTCAGAAGGGAACATTTGAAATAAAAGCAAACATTTGAAATATAAGTATATAACGATTATACCTTCTCTATAACTTTGTATATTGGAGTCACAACTTTCATCAAGAAGGCCTCTTCATCACCGCCATATGCTGGTTTTACATTTTCACCGGTCATTGGGCTCACATTTCCAGCCAACATACCATAGAGTTCAAAAGCCATCTATTAAGACAGGAAACAGCATTGTTACCAATAAAGATGATCTCACCAGAATTATCTTTAGGCATGAAAATGAAGAACCTACTCAATGCTTCATGCTCTCACCCAGTGTGGATCCTAGGAATTGAATTTGAATTTTTCTTAAGAACATATTGTGAAACTGAATCCAATCAATTCCTTGGCAAGGGTGAGGAATTAGAGACACCTCTATTTAGTTGCCCAACAACTCCTTTGGAACAGGTTCTTAACCCTAATTCTAGTTCCCGTTTTATCGAAACACCTAGGCCTCTAGAATCCAATCTAATTCCAGCAATCATGGCCTAATTCATGGGATACAAAGAGGGTGAAAGGGCATCTAAGCATGGTACCCTGTAACTTTTTAGCATCAAATTTGGGATGAAAAAGTATGTAGAAACTCAAAATTGAGTGTACTTGTTGGTTACTTGATAACCTTGACAGGAACTGTTATTTGCTGAAGTACTTACTCGTATAACAGTGTAACTTTCTTGTGCAGCTGTGCTTATTATAAGCATCACCCAGTCAAATTACTAACTCTTTACTAAGCCTTTGCGACCAGGCTTAGTCTTTTTCAACACCACAGAAGACATCGATGTATGTGAATTTACCTAAGCTAACGGTGGCTTTGTTAGGATCAATGGAATTCCTCATCAAAATAATCTTAAATGTGTAGTATTCAATATCAAATTCTTAAACCAATTAATCAGGTGTGAAGTATGAACCACTATAAGGAGAATGGTCAAACTACAGATAAGACAATTATATCATGGTAAATTTAATCTGAGAAGCACAAGTTGATCTTACGTGATGGTAGATATAGCAAAGACACTCTGGCATGAATCTCAAGTTAGCCGCCTCACCCCAAATTAGCAGGTAGAGACCCATATAGAGAAGCTTACGCTGCTGGACTTCCTGTTGGATAGTTGGCAACCTGCAGATTAATTGGCCAAAACTTTTAGAGAAAACAGCTACTTAGGAAGAGACATAATATCTGTATCAAGTGGGGGCAAAAGTAAGGTCGAAACTAAACACCAAAATATCATTTTGTTACATAAAGTTAAAACAAATTTAACAGCAAAAGACATATAATCACGGATCTGGGAAAATCGGTCCAAGGTGGTTCTTTTACATTTTTCTATTGTTCGGCTTCATTGAACCTACCATAAACTGCTTTTGCGGCCGAGGTACTTGCACCACTTCTTATAATTCTTAAATAGCTTCTTCATTACAGCATCCAGAGCTCGATCATCCAACTGGAAAACAGAACCCCAAGAAACCACATGAATACATCATCACAATATTAGTATGAACATGAAGGGAGACGAAAACAAACACCTTTGGTTCCTCTCAAAATAAAAAGGAAAGGAAAATAAGCACCTTTGGTTGTTGGTCCTTAGGTATCTGCCTTATGTGTACGTTTGCTAGTAAGAGTATCAGATGTTCCCTTTGGTTGGATACATTATCTTTCTGTAAAGAGAGACTCGCAGTTAAACGATGCACATTTTCAGGGTAAAGTACATGCCAAAATGGAGAATGTCACAGGCAAGTAACTAACTATCTCTCACACAGTTACCTGAAACCCAAACATAGCCTGAAGCCAATCAAGGAGGTCTTTGTCAGTCTTCTTTTCATCAGGGTTTTTATCATGTTCCTTGGGCCATGGCAGGCCTCTAATATTCCGAAGAGCATAAACAGCAGCTTGAATCTACATGATTATGAGGAACACGAATACAAGAGGAGAAACATAAAGATTACTTGCAAAAGGTGCAATCCAGTGGCCTTTGCAATGAGGCTTGAGATAGATGAAAACCTCTGGATATCGCATAATAGCTTGATCGGTACTTTCAGGATCTAGTGGCAGAATATTGTAAGGAACATACAGCTTTTTCTTTTCCTCGACTTTGTTGTGTGTATCCAGAATCTGCGTGGCAATTACGAGCGCAGCACATGAAAAAGGAAGCTTTTTCACAAATGAACAAAGAAGGAAAGAAAGAGTATCCACTGTAACAACAGAAATCAAGTATGTACCGATTGATCAACTTCAACAGATTGTGAAACATTAACAGCTTTCAAGACCTCAAACAAGACAGCTGCAGTTTGATACGCTTTGGTGAGCAGAGCACTGAGCAAACAGAAGAGAGACATTGTCAGCAGGGCGGAAGGAGCAGTTAGTGATCATCATGACAGCAATTAGCACGATAAATAAAGTAGGCAGAAGAAATGCCTCACCGGTCGGCCTTGTCAGCGGCATTTTGAAGAGCTTGGATGTACTTCTTGTAGTACTCACGGTAGAAACGCTGCATCTCTCGAGCGTCACTCTGGTGCACCCTTCCTTTCAACGTTGGATCGTTCTCCTAAGGGAACAGAACCCAGAGGCAAGTGAAAAGGCTCGTCTTTTCGCAAGTTTAGCAGCATTTAGGAATCAATGCGGGAAAATGATTACTACTATTACCCTTTCTAGCCTTTGCAGAAGTGCGGTTTTAAATTGACGAACACCACGGCCACTGGAAGTTGGGTCGAGGCGATGAGCCTTCTCGAAAGCATAGAAACGGCCTAAAGTAAAGCGCATCCAGAGAATGGATGAGCAAGATGGGGGCAGTAAATGCAGAGAAGTCGGCATGGAATCAATGGAAGAAGAAGCGGGGGACGGGACGCACAGAGGTAGGCGACGCGTGGGTTGCTGGCCTCGACCTCGTTGGCGACACGGAGGATGGGCGCGATCTCGACGAGGGAGGAGGGGACGACCTCGCTGTCGAAGATGGACTCCCCCAGGTTGCCGACCGTCTGCGTGCGCAGCAGCCTCCTCCCGCCCGACGCCCCGGCGCCCGCGGCCGCCGGCGAGGACGAGGAGAAGTCCGCCCTCCTCCCCGACGACGCCATGCCGCCCGCCGCAGGCACACTTGGAGTTGAACCCTCCCTCAAACCCTGCGCATCCACCGCAGAAAGAAAAACCGGGGGAAATCAGCAAAATGTGGGAACCAGGACGGCAGTGAAAAGTGACCTCGGGAGTGGCGCATGGAGCGGAGAGGAGAAACCCTAGATTTGGCGGCGAATGGGAGTAGCAGCGAGCACCGTCGTGGGGGAGATGGGATGGGAAAGTGAAGTGAGCTCGGAAACAAAAAGGGCGGCGAGCGAGCCAGAGCGGGGACTGCTCCGGGCCCACCCGGCTCGTCGTTTGCGGCCGCGCAAAACCCTTTTTTTTATTCTCTGCCCATGGCTTTTGAATTCTCATCTGCGAGAAGAACAGTGTCTTCAATGTTTCTGCAAGCACTCGTTTTTTCACATCTTAATTGAATTTCATCTTAAAATTTTGTAGAAATGTACAGCATACCATTCCTTGTATATGAAAATTTGATCTTGAAAAAGCTCTGATTTTCACCGGATTCACATCTTCGTATGAGGCATCACCGTAGAAAGGTAAGTAGAATCCTAAAAAAAAAGTAGGTAGGAAGTGTCGGCACTTGAAAAAAAGAAAAAGTAGAAAGGGTCAGTAGCAGAGAGGACATATTGGCTTTTTTTTCTTTTCGGTTTACATCTTATACCTTTAAATAAATAAATATGATAATTTTTTATTTTTTTGTAAATGATTTATTATAATAGTATTTTAAAACGGTTTATGCAGCACAGTCGTGGCAGGTGGGAGAAGAACACACCCGATACATACTTGCATGCAGTGCACCGCACGATTGATGGATGGCTGGATGGTGACTGGGGCCGTTTCTGCATGGCATGTGCCCTTGTCTGTCAAGCAAAGTAAGGTTGATTTGACAAACGGTTTACTCTTTATGGCTTTTAAGATAGAATTTATAAATTAATTATAGTACACGTTAAAAACCTACCATACAACTAACCAAAATCGCAAATGAGTATCTTTCTCTATAATCTTTATCGCGAATAGCTTAAAATTCAAAAATTTTAGCCAAAAACCGTAGAACAGATCCAAAGGTTCGCTCATTTCGGCTTCAGCTTCTAACTATTGGCTTCTAGTTTACTATTTATTAATTTCATCTCTTCTGGTTTTTTAGCTTTTTGCGGTTTTTTTGTAGTCCTTTGCATTATCTGGCTAACCTGTGTTTTTCTATTTTTTAATTTTTTAAATTTAATTATGTCAAAAAAAACTATCAGCAGCTACAGTGCAAAATAAACAAGTTACAGTGAAAATAGCTATAATCCATCAAAAAAGCTAAGTTGAGTAGAACAAAAAAAGGGGTTGATACATACCTGCTTGCCTGCATTTTCTTTACAAAAAAAAGGGTTGATACATACCTGCCTGCCTGCATTTTCTTTCTTTTTTCTGCTGGTGTATATTTTTAGTAAATATTTTGTAGGAGGCAAGGTAGGAGTAATTATGTAGTTAGTGCTCATTTGAGCTTCCAGTTTGAAGCTTTTTGACATTGTTTGATTTTTATTTGCATTATAGTTGCTATAAGCTTTTTCAACATAATTAAATTTAAAAATAAAATTAGAAAAAAAGTTATCTCATCATGGACAATGAAAGAAACACGAAAAAAGACAAAAACGCCCAAATAAGTCAAAAATCTAGAAAAAGATGAAATTAAAAAGTTAGTATACATCCTTGTCCATGGCAGGAGCTGATTAGCTTTGGTTTCTGGTTTCTGACTTTCAAAAGTCAGAAACAGGAATAAACGTGTCGGCTTCTTAATTTTGATTTTTTTTTTTGTTATTTGGCTTTTTGTTTTTTTCCCTTTTTTTGCATTGTCTATGAAGATATAATGGTATTTTTTATTTCTTTTTGTTTTTTTTTCTTATTCTTTAGGAGCTAAATCAAATGGGATAGATTCACTGAACAATTTCTTAAAGCCGCTTCAATAAACCACCTTTTGAATTTAAAACTGTATACGTTATTCATCGCTGTCTTGAAAAGTATAGCAAAAAAAACATCCGCCGTAGTCTAAAAACATATGACCTTGCCTAGTCACTAGTGCACGTACTAGTAGTACTGATCATCAAATAAGAAGAAAAAGCAAGCGCTTTTCTTTAAACTTTTATTATGATAGCTTCTAGTTAGTCGCAAGAAAAATGGGTCCAAGGTGAGCAGTAACTAGAGTATAGGGGGCTTTTTTGGCTTTGATTTTGGCTTATCACTTCCTGCTACAGTAATTAGCTTTTAAACGGTGCGTCTTTCCAATAAAGAGTCTATAGGTATATTGTAGTATACACTATATCGAGTTTAGCTATATCGGTCAAAATCGCATGCGGTCGTTTTTCTTTGCGTACTGTTTCTCACGAACAGCCAGAATTCAAAAACGATAAGCAAAAAACTAAAGTTATAGTAAAAAAAGAACCCACCCAAAGATCTCTTTCCTTTTCCAATTACCAGGTGGACGCACACGCCACCACACCCACACACGCAAGTCTACCTTGGCACAAACTAGAAAGATAGAGATTAGAGATAAATTCAGAACCTCGTAAAACCGACAAAGGGTACACGTTCTATTAAAACAAGTGTTGATTTCCCGTTGTGGTTGTAGAGTATCAGGAATTTATGTTTGTGGTTGCTATTTTATGGTTGCATTGTAGTGTGAGATTGGACAAGGCACGAACATGATCGGCCGGGGCCTTAATTGGTATAGAAATTTTTGTGAGATTTACACGTCATTATGTCAATGAAAGTATCATGGAGTAAACGCCCTGACGTGCATCATCGTTCGTGTTTTCTGAGTTTCATGTACCATGGGTTTTAATTACATGAATATATTATATACAAGAATTAGATCAGGAATTTAAAAATTAGATAGCTAAAATGATGAACCGAAATGGTATCATCATCATCATCGCCATCATTTTTGGTTTCCTGCAATTTGCGCTGTAATTGTTATATGTACCGTAGTGTTCGGGTATCAGCCTCACTTGGATGGAGATTGTTGCTTGAGTTACCCTTCTTTATGGTACGACGCCAATACTTAACTGCATTTCCTTTTTCGTTCGACGCAGCGCAGCGCTACCCTCCTATCTTAGTACTAGTACTAGTCTACGTATATACGCAGAGGACGGGAATATATATATATATATATATATATATATATATATATATATATAAAATTAGGATCCGATTCCAACTAGGCTGCATCTTTTGCATTCTATCAAAACAAACAAACAAGCTTGGGTAGACAGGTTCGTATGTAGGGACTTTCGTATTGGGTTTTATTCGATGGTTCTTGGCTATAGCCTATAGATTTTTGGTTAAAGTAAATAGTGATAGATAAAAAAATGATTTTTTTTATAAAAAGGTGAGAGATGAAAAAGATGATGTACGCATAATGCAAGGGGAAAAAATTCTGTATTACCTTTGACTGGTCGCTCGCTCAAAGCACGTAGCGTAGGTGCTGATTTGTAAAGCCTGCTGCCTACAGCAGCAAACAATAATGATGGACGGACAGCTGCAGCTGCACTCAGCACGATCGGGTACAAAGGTAGTCCTCGCTTTAGTATTAGTTTATTATTTTTTATGTAGTTGATTTATTTTTTATTATAATTAAATTGATTTATTATAATTTGTAGAAACTCGAAATAGGAACTGATCTTAAATCATTTATTATAATTTGTAGAAGCTCGAAATAGTGTTCACTGTACTGTGTGCTTATTTCGTCGTACCAACAACGCTACGCTACGCTTCTCCATCGCTGCTCGCAGAAAGGTAACTTGGCCCAACCTTACCTAAGCTACCTGCCTGCCTAGCAGCTTTTTAGCAGGGAACTTTAATTTCCGTTAACATGCAGGCATGTGCCCCCACAGTTGCACGTAGCACGACTTTTTTTTTAAAAAAAAAACAATCAATTCATCCAACCTTTGGACGAACAGTTCAGCGATTAATTTTTTAGAACATAGAACTTTCTTATAAAATCCGACAAAAATAATTATAAGAGTGGGGGAAATGCCAATTGTTGTATGTAATACATTTAATAAATATTGTTTGTAAGTTCTATATTTTTTTGAAATAAAATGGCAGATAATGTCGGTTGAACTGTTTGTGATTTTTGTAGATTGTAAATGACATGAAATCTGTTGAACTCACAGTAATATTTTAGGATCGTCGTATGTTGTTGCAGCGCGATAAATTTTCTGAAGAATTTTCTGATGACGATTGAGGTAGCAATGATTAGTAAGTATAAAGGTAAATGATATTGGGTTATATAGTGATTTTTGTACATTGAGGCAGCAATGTTGTTGTCTCTTCGTCCTACAGTGCACGATCGGACGGCTTTGGAGGCGGCCCCCAACCTTCTACTGGATTGATTACTGTAGATCAGTCGATGGCTGCCTGCCTGCCTCTGCCTCTTTCGTCTGAAAAGAACATGCAGGGTGCGCCGCCGCTTTCGCCGGCCCTCCCCTCGCACATCACCATCGATCCACCGCCGCGTGCGCCGGCCGGCCGGGTAGGTACGTAGTCACCTCACCTATGTATGGTGGCGAACAGTTTCAGGTCTCGCTGGATAGATCAAAACAAGTTATGAGGGGCCCTAGAATGGCGCATTCCAAAGTGGGATGTGCATGGTGAATTGCTACTGTGTTTCCACGGCTTAAGTAAAATCCATCACATACTTACACTCTGTACTGTGAAGTCTCCAATTTCAGTATACAGTCTTTTGTTTTTTTTGGGTCTCAATTTGGAAGTGTATCTACTCAGGGCACCAGCTTGTTCAAACTGTGGCAGGTAGATGTCATTTGATCACCGCTACTTCCAAAACGGAGGAAATTGTCGTTTTATCATGATCCTTCACGCCTATTCAGTACTTGGGACCGAAAACCAGTATACATGTTGTTCTATCTTCAGTATACATGTTGTTCTAAGAAGAATACGCATGCAAGCATTCGATCTTCATCTAGGTTGGCTGCAGTGTTTTCTGCCTGCTCCCCAACACTTGTACGATACAGTGAACGAGAAATGGACCAATCTACCACATTCGAGGAAGGCAGATGTTATGACATGGCTCTATTTCTATCTATCCTAACCTGATCATCTTCGCTCGTGTTTCTGCTAGGTCTGGCTATTTCTCAGCGAACACGGTAGCGGTAGTGATTTCCCATACGCGACAGGGAGTGCTAGCAGTTTCTTCCCTTTGCCAACATACGCCCTCCTTGTGAAATTGTCGTAGTCATTTGCTTCAATCTCATCGAGGATTTGCCGGTACAGCAACAGAGAGGCCCAAACCTGCAAAGGAACAGGGCAAACCTTAGTATCACCATGCTAGAGAAGCGGGTAAGGATGCTCGCTGCTGTGCTTACTGGCCAGCGGCTTGCCCTTGTGAGCTCGGTCACCCCTCTCTCCGCCTCCTGGAAAAACATCCTGGCCCTCTTGATCTGCCTCTTCATGAAGTTTCTCCATTTGTCAGTGACGACCCCATTGAAGATGTCCTCATCAGAGAGCCCTGCCTGCGCGAGCTCGTCTTGCGGTAAATATATCCTTCCTCTTCTCGCGCTGGGAAAATTTTACAAGCACAGAAATATTCAGGACCGTGCTGTGCTGTGCTGAAGATCGAAATGCTCATCGTAAACTGCTCTAGATACAAGGGAAACCAGTATGCATTGGTACTCACTCCTCTCCAACATCCCGGAGTATATTCGTGAGCTGGTTCGCAATTCCGAGGGCCAGAGCAGCGCCGTAAACGCTTTCGGTGGTCGCCCTGGACTCGGGCGCGATACCCATCACGGGAACACTCATTAGCCCGACGGTTCCTGCGACGTAGTAGCAGTACACGTAGAGCTCGTCGAAGTTGCTGTATCTCGTCTTTCTCAGGTCCGTCCGCATCCCTTCGATCATGTCCACGAAAGGCTGGCACATAATAGTAGTATGTTCGTTGCATGGGAGTTAGTCATACAAGAATATAGTGTTTTCCCTTCCTTCCTTCCTTCCTTTTTATGCTCTGCTGTCCGGGCTCTGCTAGCGACAGTTTATTCTCAAAGGTCCAAGTCCTAACATTTTCCCCCCCTTTGATTAAACATCCTTGACCCGATGACTCACCTGGATCAGCCCGCTACACTTTGTGAGAAAGTCCATACGACTTAACGATAGCATCAGAGACTAAAGGCTGACAGAATCATGTAGCTTTATCGAGTGACCAATGGCTGGCTTAGTCGATCGTCTACTTAGGTCTAGTCATCTTGCACTAAAATTGTCAAGTCTGGGGAATCTAATTCTGATATAGGGAGTAGCAAAGCAACCACTCTAGCCTAACACTAACAGTGTCATATCATTTGGATTCACTGGATATTGCGATGTGCGGATATATACACCAGCTAGCTAGCTAGTACCTGAATGTCTATGGGGAACTTGGAGATGGAATCAGAGAGAGCGGCATCAAGCATGTCGTAAGGGCGTCCTGCGAAGAGATCCTCCAGCCTCCTCTCCCATCGGTCCAGGGCTGACGGTGTGATGTGCGAGGCGTTTGGCCCGTCGACAAGCTCATCTGTCCTCCTACACCACACTGCACAGACAGTGTACCTGAGATTTCCAAGCTCATTTAAAATGGACGGTACTCCAGCTTCATATTCTCTAGCTAGGTAGTTTTCAGAATATGTTCTTGCAACTTTTTTCGCATAGTTTAACCTACCGAAAGCCTAATTTGGTGCTTCCACGTGTATGTCATAAAAAAAGTATAATAGGGCTTTATTCTTCATTGGCTGTATATCTATAAATACAACTGCATGCAAGTCAGCAATGTTTCTATTCGCTATAGCTCCCATCAAGAACTAATCCACACCATTACCTCGAAAGTTGCCAATTTTCTTTGAGAGTGTCAAAAGATTCTCGCAAGTTGCTGTTAAGTAGCATCGTACTATATATATTTTTCAAAGCAGATGGCATTCTACTACAGGTCCTGCAACTCATGAAAAAAATGGGCATATCTGATGATTTGAAGAAAAATAAACTGGCTCCATTTTTTGTGGTACCTTACTGAAATGTACCGATACATATTGCTATTAGGGGAGCATTAACGGAACAGTGGAGGAAGACGTGGTGGTGGTTCAGATACCGTAGATGGCCCATATGGCGCGCCGTCGATCCTCCGTCATCAGCATAGTTCCTGCCACGAACAGGCATCAAGCTAGACTGATGAACTCCATGATCAGAGGAACATTGACCGCACGCAGATCGAACGTACCGAGGTAAAAGGTCTTGGCGTACTCCTGGCAGATGTCGCCGCACCGGTGGTAGGCCTCCTTCAGCCCGTCGCGCGGCGCCTCGAGCTCCTTGGGGCTGACGCGAAGAGCATGCGGTGCGTGTTTGAGCAATGCTGCCTGCTTCAGCACCACGTCGTACACCTTGTGTTCTGATGGGATGACAGCCTCCCCTGCAGGGCTCACGGTCAGGCTGGAGTACACCGGGGAGGTCCGGCCAGCCTCCCCCGGCTCGACACCAAGGCAGGCGCGCTTGAGCGAGCGGAGGACCCACCGCCGCCTCTTCTTGGACAGGCAGCAAGAGGACTGGAAACCCACGTGGCGGCCGGCACCGCTGTCCCGGACGGCGTCGGGGAGACCAGGAGACGTTGCTCGTAGAAGCACGACGGCCATTTGGTAGTATCTGCAAGATCGAACCGATCACCGGAGCATCGCGCAGAGAGAGATCGAGCTCTCAGCTCTCTCCTCTCCCCGCCCGCCCGCCCCCGGAGGAGAAGAAGGGTGCGCAGGAAGAATTCACTACTCTGGGAGTGGGAGGGATGAGCCGAGAATAAAAAAAATGGCGCAATGTTGAGTGCTGGCCGCACTACGAGCTAGGGGAGTGGTGTGCTGGCCACACGTATGCAATGACACATGCACAGAGACGCACGGATTGGGCAAAGGGCTCCACGAGAATGTAAAGGAGATTAGGCCATCAGGCAAAAGGAGCCGGTGCTGGTAGGGTGCCTGCCATATCACCGGCTCACATGGGTTGCCTGCCTTGGAGGGTGACACCTGGAAGGGTCGGATGCACCCTCGCTGTGGCCGTCCTACGTGGCCGAGCAATGGTGGGTCCCTCCCAGTGACGTGGCACGCATTTCCTGGCTTGCAGAGCCACCGCTTTCAGGTAACTGACCAAAATGGTTTGATCTGCCCTCAATTCTTTCTTCAACCGATTGTTTAGCATCTTATGTTCCCGCCATGGAAAGCTCCCTGGAAAGACACACTGTGGAGAGAGACTATCCCGCCATGGAAAGCTCCCTGCTTGGCGCTCTGTTGATCGGAGTATCAGACACGTAACTTAAGTGGATCACTGCCAATTTTATTTTTTCTCAAAGTATTCAAGATTTTATTCTCACACAACTACATAATTACAGAAATAGAATTTGAGAGATAGATTTTCAGATATTATCTCCATCTCTTACACATTCTTGGTACATCAAAATCAAAAAAAGGAAAAAAGAGATAACAAAATCAACTAAATCAAGAGTAAATCAATCAAAACAAGATAAATTCATAGAGCTGATTAAATATTGATGTATTGCTTACTTAAGAGAGATAGTTTCACAGCCACTCCACCATGAGGACAGACAGAAGGTTAGTCAATTCATTCAGTATTTCGGTGTGCTTGTTGCTGTCGTACAACGTTTTAAGTATTTGTGTGTAGCGACCTAGATAGACTGGGTGAACCATTTTTGCTTAACATGTTATTCGGTATGAAATGCTGCTGCACATGACTTATACAGCATGCATGTGACAAATAGTACACACACATGACTTATACTGGTATTTGTAGTAACACGTGGAGCCTTGCTGTGGTGCTCCGTACGTATGCTATGTCACAGCAGGCGGTAATTAACCTCTGCATGCATGTCCATGAACAACCAGAACAATCCTCAATCCTCGTACTGTTATAACTTGTAGATTTGATCTTGTTACATCTTTCCAATCAATAATGGACACACAATAAAAACCGCACGTACACACATCTCACACCAGTCACTTCACACTCTTGTACCAACGGAATGAATTCAGCCGCGAGTATGTTGGCTTCTGAATATCGCCGTAGCTCTCTCCATCTGAAGCTGTTCTAATCAGAGGTCGGAGGCTTGGGCCCGAGTAATCTGGTCATGATCCTGAGAACAAAAGAAGCATTCAAGGACAAGGCAGGCAGGCTTGATCTAATCTAAACTCTTCACCGTTTTGTTTTGCAGCTAAGTTAATCGCTGAATAGAAGAACACTCACCTTTGAATCCGATTCTGCGGCTTTCTGCAGCATCCAAATTCCAAACAACAAACAAACGGGTCAGTCAGTTGCTTCTGCGGTCTTTCTTCAGTAAATTACGGAAGAGTGGGCACACTTGCCTTTCTTGTGGCCTCACTACGATCTCATCCAGCGCCACGCCTGTTGCAGTTTTCGGAGCCTGCTCCCCTACTCTTGGTACGGTCTTTGCCTGCAAAATTGACATGATCATTGATCAGACCTCCTTTTGTTACCATCTTGATTGCATTGAGCATTGGACATTGCATCGTGTATTCGGATCCTAAACTCACCAGGTTCCTAAACTGAAGATTGTAGAACATCTGCAGGTAGCGTTGTTTGGCCTGTCTCTCTTCCTTGTTCAGAGTCCTCCAGAAGCCATACATTGACCCCATGTTCAGCACTCTAGTTGCATAAATCTTCCATGTGTAGCTGCCATCTTGTATAACACTTGGTTAGTTTTTTATTGGATGGTTATAGGAAGATTTGTGCCTACCATTCATGAGGCAAGATAAAAGTCAATGCCCACCTTTCATAGATGCGTTGAAGCCCAGCAGTGGACACCTTGTTCCAGTAGCTTGGGTCTTCCTTGCACTTCTGAAAGAAGTCTGCAATCTTGTTGCCTGCCTCCCTGCCGTTCATCGGGTTTATGTGGAAACCCGAGACCCCATCGACAATGATCTCTGCTGGCCCTCCCTGATTTGTTGCGAAGGTTGGCAATCCGCAGTTCATCGCCTCGATGACTGTTAGCCCGAATGCTTCATAGAGTGCAGGCTGAAACCGTAGATAGTCATAGTAAGGCTAGAGTTGAGTTTTATGCAATGCATGGTTGGTTACTCCAAAGCTTTAGAATTCAGAGGATGGGGGCATACATTGTTCATGACAAAACAGTTAGTTATGTAGGTTATTGTATACCTGAACAAATGCACCCTTTGTATCTGCAATGCAGCGGTACAGCTCACCATTGCGGACACGGTCAGTCTGTGCCTTGATCCAGCGGATCTGTCCTTTCAGCTGGTACTTGTCGATCAGATTGTGCATCTTGTTGATCTCTTCTATCTCTTCTCGGTCCTTGGACTGCGAAGCATCCAGGAGGCCCGCAACGACGACGAGGTTCACAAGGTCCCTGACCTTCTTGTTCTGGCCATACCACTCGACTAGTCCAGTGATGTTCTTCACCTTGTCCAGCCTTGCCATTGAGAAAATGATTGGCTTGTTTCTGTCTGCCAGATACCCTCTGGATCCATGGCATCACAACAATTAGCAACTTTGTCTAATCAAAGAAAAGTCTATGTGTTTCAAAGGGACTTACATGTGTTCATCAGTGTCCTCCTTGCTGTAAAGTAGCTCCTCAATCTGCGGGTGTAAACCTGTCAGCCGCTTCTGCTTTTGTGTGAAGGGGAAGAAGATGGACTGATCGGCACCAGGTGCAGCAATGTTGAACTTTGGGTCGAAGACATTGATGCCCGTGGCGAAGCGACAAAGCCCCGGCATTGTGAATGCGTAGTGGTGTTCATATTGGCCTGGCTTCTCTTTGCTGCATCATATTTTCATGTTTGAAAATTCCACGAATAAGTACTTAAGCGTTCTTACTAGTTAGAGCACTCAATTTACAGTAAGATTCAGTCTACGGACCTTCCAGCAATTTCTTGGTACGTGCTAGCGATGATAAAGTCACTAGTGTTCATGGCAATCATATCGGCAGTGAATTGGCAGGAGAAGTGGTACTTCTGGTCCAGCTCTCTCCACTTGACATCTGAGTCCTCATACTTTGTCTTCTCCAGAGCGTGTGCAATTGTTCCCTGTCAGAAAGATCATTTCGGTTGTCATGCCAAATTTTGGTTGGTGCCAAAAGAGATCTTGCAGGATCCTATTTGATGCCCATTTTTTCCACCTGAGTGACTCCTAGTTTGCTAGACAAGAGGGATGCGACCAAGTTGCCATCAGAGTAGTTGCCGATGATCAAGTCGGGTTTGCCCTCCAAAATGTCAATAATTTTGGCAGAAGCATCCTGAAATTACATTGGGTAAAAATTTACTCAAGATCACACCCCGCCAAGGGTACTGATAGACTGATAGTTAGTAATTCATAGCTGACATACCTGGGCATATCTCTCTAGGTAAGGATAGATGTCAAACCGGGACACCCACTGGCGCAAATCCTTCCCATCTTCAGTCTTGAATGGCACGCGAAGTATGTTCGAATGTTTTGTATTTTCAACTGGTTCGAGCTCCACATTACATTTTGTTCCTTTGGCATCTGGTATCAATCTCGTTAACTGCCGGACAAAAGCAGCCACTTGTTTAGCTAGTTCTGTAAATAAGATGATACGAATGACTGGGATCATGGTGTAATGAACTTTACCACAAGAATCTTCGGTGTTACATGCAAACCCTGCTGCTTTATTCTTTGCAGCAGCTCCTCTTCCATGGCCCTGACTTGGTCCAGGATGTAGACAACCTGTTACAGAGAAACCATGTTTCAAAGCATGATAATTGGTGAGTCGTGGCTATTTCCTACTACTATTTGATGATATCCATACCTGACCACCAGTATCAGGCAAGCCAAGAACCTTCTCTTGGCCAAAGTAACCATGAATGGATAAGACGACAATGTTGAATATGGAAGGAACCCTGCTGAAGAACTTCTCCATGTTGATAGGATCTGGTGCCTGGAGCACTTCAGATAGGCAATTCAGTGTCTCCTTGCACCTTTCAGCAGTGTCACCCCATCCTTTCTCTAATCCCCACTCCTGAAATCTGCAGGACCATTGTATAAAGAAACCTTAGTCATAGTTGCATATTTCTGTACCACGAATTTTATCTACCTAATATGACAATAGATAACCTTTGTTCAAACTTCAAGTATGGTGTGTATTTTGGCTGCCCACTAACAAAGACTTCTGCAAGGAGCAGTGCTGTCTGAAGCTTGTTCACCGTGTCGATGGTGTCATCAATCATCAGCTTCTGCATGTTCACAAGGACATAAGTTCACTCAGTGGGGTTACTTTTGATCTTCTGGTGATCTCTGTGTCACGAATGGCCGATCTCCTTACCTCACCACGGTAATTCAGGGCCAGTAAATAGTCTAGCAATGGCTTCATGCTTTCAGGCTTGTCACTCAGCTTTGAAGACAGGAATCTGGATACAAACTGCAGCCCATTCCCTATGGATGAGGGCAGCGTCAGATGAGGTGTTGAGAGGTCAAGTGCTCCGAAATTAACTTCTAATGAGTTGTCATCCTTGGCCCTGAAATTCACATAAACAGGCCATTGTTTTTCAGCTTCATACTTTTACTCACGTGGAATCAAATTACTTTGTAATCCATGTAGAAGGTCCCATTGGATTGGAGGATGAATACCATTTCTCATCATATAAGGTCTCTTTGAACTTGAGGTACTCCGACGGTGTAATTCCTTCGACTGACAAATCTTCAGAATGAACTTTGACGTACTCCCAGACACCAGGATGCGTTCTGACAGAGAATGCGACAAATGGTGGTAGCACTACTGCTTCCTGCAAACATAAGTTTACTCAAGGTAAGAAGCTCCATCGATCAAACTTAAATTTTGCTACAAAGAAAGGACATGACTTCAAGGAGAAGTCACCTGCGTCGAACAAATAATGTAACCGAGAAAGCCTTCAGCAAGCTTTTCCTTCTCGGCTTGGTCATCCAGTGATTTTTCCATCTCTTCCATCAGCTGCTGGTTCTTCAAGAGCCTCCTACCCTTTGATACATACCTGAAACATTTTCATTTCAGATTTTAGGATTGCAAAGCATTTTTTGTAGCAGCAATACCTCTTATGCAGGCATGACATAAAGAAGAACCTACTATTACGTGTATCGCAGCGCGCGCACACACACACTCGTTGCAGATTTAAAATCCTTTTTCTAATCCATCAGTGATGGTTCCCAAGTTCAGTTAGAATACCTTTGGAAGCATCTCTTCATCTGGTACCGGCTTTGTTGTAGCGCATCGGGCATGCTGTCCGCGATGCTGTCCGATCTCTTGAAGCTAAGCTTGGAGGCCATGGTGAGAGACTACCAGACTTGAAAGTGATTGGAGAATTTTCAAGAGCTATATTGGCCCGGAAAGGAAGAATGTTGTGAAGTTGTGTGATTGGCTAGGTGTTGATGAGCAACAATTTATAGAAGAGGGCATGATAAAAACTTCCCTCCCGGGACAAAGATTTCTTTTTGCGGACATAGCTGGAAATGGAAGACAGTGGATGGGAAGCTTAGGGGAGAAAGCACATTGCCCGGGAGAGGTTATGCCCAAGAAACATACAAGGCAAGAAAGGCATGAATACCACCATCATATCACTGTAAGATTCCTGAGACAGACAGATGTATATATAGTGCCATTTCTTCTCCCTTTGCCTGCCGCCCGTGGCACAAAAAGAAACAAGCTACCCAAGGTTAATTAGAACCAAGGAACTGAAAAGAATGTCAACCTGCCCTGGAAAGGTTTGACATCCAAGCTCGGGATAGCAATCGGGCGTGGCTAGGAATTTCTGCCCGCGAAGGGTTCAAGAAGAAACAAGATAACAAGTATTGGCACTCTTCTTTTCAGCTTACAAAAGCTGCTTTTCTACGTTAACTAGCTTTTAAACAAAAGTATCTTTTCAAAACAGGGTTTACAAGTTAATTGTAGTACACACTGTAGTAGCTTCATTTATATCAACCAAAACCGTACACGAGTTTCTCTTACTCCGTACTTAGCACTCACAAACAGCCAAAAGTCATAAGCAGTAGCCATAAGCCGAAGCAAAAAAAGAACAGGCCAATTACTCCACAATACCATCCAAACAACTCTAAACTAAGTGAAGGTGAAGGAAGCCATGTGCCATAGGCAATGCGCTCCTCTTCAAGCTCCAGGCGGCGGCCGAGCGAGGGAATGGGAGGAGGTTGATGTGACCGGCCAACAGCAGCGGGAGAAGAGGAAGGGCATGCCTCGGTGCATGTTGTTCTGTTCCATTCGTGCCTTCGTCTCCGTGCGTGTCACCCTATGGTGAGTATGCGGCAGAAAGCTAAGCATATAGCTGTTGGGCTGGTTGTGGCCCAATTGCTTACACCTTACTCTCTCCGTCTAAGTTTATAGACCATATTTTTTGAATGATTCTATCTATAAATATAGGACGTATTTCATATTCTAATACAAAATTAGTATGATAATAATTAAGTGTAATATAGCCACTTTTACTATCTCCTTGATCTATATGCCAATAGAAAATACGCTTTATAAATTTGGATAGAGGGAGTAGTTAACTTTGTATTAATAGAATGCACAATTATTAGGTGGAAGTACACAGGCTTTTTTATGGAAAAAAAATTCAAAATCATTAGTGTGTCAGATAATAATTGTTGTGCAATGTGAATGGTGTTAATTTTAATATGTCCCGTAAAAGTAAAAAATTTCAAAATCCTTAGTGGGTTTGGACTTATGCGTTTTAAGAAGCATGTATAAGTCATGTGTAAGTGTAAAACCCGAAGTGGAGGGGTTAACGGATTTTTTTCAGTTGTGCTAATAGATAGTATCATTAGGATTAGATGTTGGTTGGTTGCTCCATCTATATGAGTGGGATAAGTTGAAGGCATGTAACGAGAGGAGGCTAACTAACCATCTATTCTTTAGTATTTAAGAAACAGGCTTCCTTTTGAGGGAAAGTTTTGTATGAGTGCTCGTAGAGGAGAGAGCACTATCCTCTATGGTGGAGTGGCTGTAAAATATATATCTACAAGTTACAATAGATCAATCATGTTCATCCTACATGATGTGTTCTTGATCTTGTTGAGTTTGTACTTGTTTTATTTGGTGTTTTGACCTTTCTCTCTCTTTTCCTTTTGATCTTGGTGAGTTCTAAGGATGCGTAAGTGATAGAGATGCCTCATGAGGATCATATTTTATCCATCTAAGGACCGGTTATAGTAAGATGTGAAGGTTGTCTGGTTTGATTTGATTTGGAGCACTTCTAGTGATATCTTGCTCTTAGGATTTTGGCATCAAATTTTTGGGTGCTCTTGCTTGCTATGATATGTGGAAAATCTTTGGGTGCTCTTACTTGCTATGATATGTGAAAACTTATCTAGAGCAATCTATTCATTTTTAACTCACGAGCAAGTCATATCTCAAGTTCTTAAGTTTTTTCCGGTTTTGGTGCAAATTTTCTTGTTTTGAGGAAAGATTAGAACTTTAGCCAAGATCCATGCGATCCTTAAATGAATTAGGTTTCTGAGATCCTCAGCAAAATATGTGCAAAATTTCATATCATTTGAAGATGTATTTTAGAGATTGCACCATTTTGGGTTTTGGCTCGAGGTGATTTCCTGTTCTGGGATCAAAGGTGTGGTCAAACTGTCCCCAAGCCCACGGTTTGACCAGAGACCGGTCAGGCTAGTCATCACCAGCGGTTAGACTGCTCAGCCGATCCAACCGCTTCCTCATAGCGGTTTGATTGGTCTAGGGAATTGAACTCCATTTGCTTCTGTATTTTTGTGAGTTCTTTGTTGGTCGGTAAATCTGATCTTCCTAACTTCCGTAGCTAGTGGAGTAAAAGTTTTGGAATACCATTTGAAAAAGTTGAATTTGAAAGCATCATTCACCACACCCCCTCTGATTATCATATCGGGTCCAACAAGAATATCTGCAATGAAGGGGATAGACTAGTGCAACAAAAACATGGGAGGAAAAAAACAGGCGCACTAACAACAAACAAAGAGAGGAAAACAACACTATGTGAATTTCACAAAGCTCTACCTTGAGATGTTAGGATAGCAGAAGGGCTAGAACTGAAGGCATGCTGCTGTTCTCAAGAGCCGAGTGTTCATCATCAACTCATAGCTGCCTGTGCTATTGCTGTGGTTCATTATAGGATACATGCTATTCTGCACCACTAAAAGAAAATGCATCTCATTTTTAGCGAACACAAGAAAATGATCAATAGTCTACCATAGCAAAAGAAATAAATTATTGTTTTTTATTGACATAACCACACTTGCTCCCAAAAAAAGAATCTAAGCTACTCTGAGGCATGGCAATTCGGTCCTTGTAATGCATATATCGAAATATAAAAAACATGACAAATCCTGACAAGAAGATTTTCAATAAAGATGACAACTGGTTATAGCTTAATGTAAAGCAGGTTGTAGTGATGCCTATATTTGCACTTAAAATTGTCTGACACACACCAGCTGTTCCCTTGGATCAAATACCAACTAAATGCACTTGTAGAAGTTAAAAATCATAAGCCACTGTGATAAACTACCTTTTGGTGCCCACATAGCTCTTATATTTATATATATATATATATATATATATATATATATATATATATATATATATATATATGTGAAGACTTTTTGTACTTTCGATAGTACATATTTTCACTTTCAATATACTATTTAAACAAATGTTTTATACCTCTTTATCACTTTTTATATACTTAAATACTAATTTTAAGATACTTCAATACAACTTGGCTGAAAAAATTTCATCAAAATCTTTTATTTTTGCTTTATACCATTTTCCATACAAAAAAGGAGTATATGCATAAATTATGTTATAAAAAGCGGATTTTGATGAGATTTTTCATACAACTCACTTTAGAGTATCTTATAATCATTATTAGAGTGTACTCAAAAAGATAAAAGGTATAACAACATCATTTAAACGGTATATGAGGAGCGGTAGTACGTACTCCCATTAGTATGGAACTATTTTCATATATATATATATATATATATATATATATATATAATGGTTCCTTACTAATGTTTTTTCCATTTTCATATTCGGACCTACGTTGGGCGGCCTGGATCCATGTGGGTGGAATCGCTCTGGCTCAGTTATGTTTTTTCCAGATAACCCCCCAAGCTTATTCGTTCTGTCCAGATAAGTCCCTCGCCAGCCTACAAAGAAACTTCGCGCGGCAAAGCAGTCGTGCAGCCTCCGCCTCTCTCCGTTCGCAGCGCCGCCGCCTCCCTCCTGCGCTGCACGACTGGCGTCGTCCCCAACCATCATGGTGCACCAGGACACTGACCTTCGACCTGGCCTCCTCCCCAAGCCCCGCCCCCCTCCACCACTAGGAGCCCCATCGCCACATTCTTCCTCAAGCGCCTCGCCCCATTCTTCCACACTACTACCGCCAGTAGAGGTAAAAAAATTCCTCTCTCCCTGTAGATTTAAGAATAACCTGGCTGTGTGATGCAAACTCTTTGTGTGGTTATCTTATTTTGTCATTCTGTCACCTGTAGAATTTTTTTTGTTATGTGCATGGAATCAGTGACTGACGAGGGCATAGCATTGGCATTGCCAAGACAAGAAAGCCTCGAAGCGCACTCGATCATTCAAATTAATTCACCTGCCCAGTCCCCACTAATTAATTCATTTTGCTACCCCAAAAAAGAGTGGAAGCACCACATTTGTAGTAAGTATAATATTGTGTACATGTATTTTATTCTACCTATCAATTCATCATGCTTGACACTTAAATCATTCACATTGTAGGGTTCTTCTTATACACCTTGTGTCGACTCAACTATCAAACTATTTGAAGGGATGCTTTTTGATGACTTAGATGCTATGGAGGAATTCTATAGGACATATGCACATTTAGCCAGATTTGAAGTTTGTATTGGTCCACATATGGTTGTTAATGGTGTTATGAGATGGAAGCGATGAATGTGCTCAAGAAAAGCCTTCCAGTCTAAGAAAGGTAAGTATAACATGGAGTCAAAGGAAATAAAATATGTCAAAAAATTAACTTGGTGTGGTTAAGAGGCAATTCTACCAGTTCATGTTTTGAATCACATACACATGAATTGGTGTCACCTAGCAAACAACAGTTGATAAGGTCCAATAGGAAAGTAAATGGGAAAATCAAGCATACATTAATCACATGTTATAAAAGAGGCATACGCACAAGCAAAGGATATAGATATCTCCGTATTAGTGAGAGTGGATTTAAGAATGTAGGATGCACAAGGAGAGACTTACAAAATTATTATAAAGAGCTGAGAAGTTGTTTTAAGTCATCGGATACTCAGATATTTGTTGACAACCTTTATAGGAAGAATGATATAAATCCGTCATTTTACTTTGATTATGTTGTTGATGACAATGGTAGGTTGGTATATGCATTTTGGACGGATAGTATATGTCAAAAGAATTATGTTTGTTTTGGAGATATTGTATCATTTGATTCTACATATAACACCAACTATTACAACATAATCTTCACATCATTCACTGGAGTATCACCATAAGGCATGTGTCTTATTTGAGGTTATATTACTAAGCAATGAAAAGACGGAGACGTACATATGGTTGTTCCATACATTCTTGAAAACTATTGGAGCAGTTGTACCTCGGCTCATCATAACCGATGAATATACTGGCATGAAAACTGTAATTTCCACTGTCTTCCCTACTAGCACACATAGGTTATGCATGTGGCACATTTTGCAAAAGCTTTAGTGAAGGTAACACCATATTTGAGGGGGAAAACCCTCATTTTGTCAATTATGTGAATTGTTCATAGCAAGTTATCTTATGCAATTACTCATTTTGTTTTATAGGTGGAGATGCTAGTGCATCTACAGCTGAGGCAAAGGAGCAGCAACAAATCCTCTTATGCAATTACTCATTCTGTTCTAATTTTTTTGTTCCTTGAATTTCAGAAAACCAACCTTTTTTTACTCATTTTATATGTTCCACTCTATGTTCAGAATTGTATAATTTGGTTTCTACTCATTTTGTACGTTCCACTCTATGTTCAGAATTTATGAATTGGAATTGTATGACCAGGTCTTTATTTCTACTCTGTGTCAGTGGGTTTGTAATAATAGTTTAAAGCGTATGGATTTCTTGATTCTCAAGTTGCTCCATGGAGTAGTCTTCATATGAATTTCTTGGTTCTCAGGTTGCTCCCTGTGTCTATCTGCATTTTGTTTGTCTTGCTACAAAGGCCAACATGTCGTGACATGTGAACTGAATAAATGTGGTTTGAAGCAAGAAGTTTTGGCATTTTTCAGATTGCATACAAGTTTTGGATCAGTTTTGGACCATGTTCTCTATAACTTGTGAGAATGCTAGGCAAGTCTTCTTATTGTGTGAGTAAGCTTTGAAGGTAGAGGCAGTACATAAGTGAATGCAACCAAGAATTTTTGTGAGCTGTTGCTCTCTAGGGCATTTTTCTACTTTTCTCATAAAGCAATGAATAGTTCAAAATTTCTCCCAGGTGCTACCTGCTGCTCCTGCTTATTCATCACTAAATTGGTTTGCAAATACATCAAATAATTCTATAAGGTAGGCCTGATGCTACAGTAAATTTTCAACACCTGGAACTATAACAAACTATCATGTATCTGCTATACCAGGTAGTATTGATGCATCATTAAAAAAACCTGAATGCATGCATTAGCTTGTGTCAGGTTGTAATATGGAGCTATTCATTTCTTTTCCTAGTCACAATTAGCAGCAGCAAACAAAACATTCATTTGTCACTCAATTTTGCCATGCTTGGGAGTCATGCACAATTTTGCCATTCAATTAAAATGGTTAGTATGGTTATCAAGTTGTCGCCTAGTCGACGACGTCGACTAGGCGACAAGTCACCGACGAAGAAGCGACTGGAGCCAACAACTCGACTTGCGCCGCCGCCGCTGTCGGATCTGCCGCCGCCAGATCTGCCACCGCCGCCGCCAGATCTGCCGTCGCCGCTGCCAGGAACAGGGAGCAGCCGCCGGCACCGGAGACAGAGGAGATGGGGAAAGGAGAGAGTGAGGCGATGGGGCGGTCGGAGGAAGAGAAGGCGAGGCGCGGGGGCGGCGAGAGAAGGCGCGGCGGGCGAGCCTGGGCAATGGTCGTGAGCTGGGTATGTTGGGCGACAGGTTTAGTGGGGGGTTGGGGGGTTATTAAGATTTCAAATTTTACAATTTTGTCCTCTTATATTCTGAAATTACAATAAAATCCTTCTCTCTGTGTGTGTGTGTGTATATATATATATATATATATATATATATATATATATATATATATATATATATATATATATGAACAATACTTTCTGCACCCACATCTAATATACTACCTAAACGAATTTGAAATACTCATTTATCAATTTGGATATACTCATATACTAATTATAAGATACCTCAATGTGAACCACATGAAAAAATTACAAGAAAGGCCATAGTTTTTAGCGTATTTTGTAAATACATTCATATACGTATATAAAAAGGAGTATGTCAAAAAAAATCTACATACTACCTTTGAAAAATTGTTCATAACACCTAGATGATCTTAAATGCTCGTATACTACACGTACATACCCTCCGTTACATGAGATACTTCCTACGGTATAAGATACGACATAAGGTGTAATTACACCCGGGTGTAGAAAAGAGGCTTCATATATATATATATATATATATTCTTGTAAATAGCATAAACAGTACCTATCAACTAGTCGGTCACTAAAAGAGTAGTATCGACTTGTCGACTTAATAACCTTGATGGTTACAACTAAAAAATGCTTACATTTCACAAACCGAGCACACAAAAAGTGCTTACATTTCATAATCATGCACAGTTGTCGCTCAAATCATCAGCTAGCAGACAAACAATCCGATGCATATTAACAAATTTCTCACAATTAGAAGTAATATTCACAAATTCCTCACAATCAGAAGCACAAATCATTATAGCACTCTTGGTAATCTGAAAAATGCAAAACAAACGTACAATTCCTCAACTGGCAATCTAAAAATGAAAAAACAAACCTTAGAATTCCTCAATCCCTTGTAGGCTCAGACGCTACATCTCCATATTTGAAAAAAGATAGATAGGTCTCTGGCGACGGGAGGACTAACGGCGGCATGGCGAGCTAACATAAGAGTAGAGTACATGGTGTCAGTCTTTCAATAGCCAAGGAGACTGTTATTTTCTGAAGCATTTTACAGCAATCTCGAGTTCAACAGCACGCCAGATTTGAGCTCAAGTTTGAGTACTGTCACTATACGTGCTGCAGATTTGAGTAGTGTCACTGCAGCACGTATAGAGACAGGCGCCAGCCTACAGTTCCGGCAATAAGGGGAGCAAGCGCTTCAGCAAGGCCGATAACGTTGACGTCTCCTCCTTCCAAAACAAACCGTTTATGTAGGCTACCATCTTGCGCAGCGCCTAGGTAGCCTGCGAGGCGCGAGCCCGCGCCGCAGCCGCAGCTCTCTCCAACGCCTTGAGGCGGTTAGCCTCCATCCGAGCCCTCTGCTCGTCAGTGAGCTCAGCTTTGGCCGGCTTGGTGCCACCACTGGCTGCTCCATCTTGATGCTTCTCTGCCTCTCTTGGTGGCTCTTCATAGCGCCAATTCACCTCTTTTGGTGGGGGGGCTTCTTCAGTGGTTCCCTCACCAGCTGGGATCTGGGGTTCCTGTAGTGCCATCAACAACAATTTCTAGACAGCATAAAACCATATGCAAAAACATTCATACTATACTCCAAACTAATGTGAACACTGTATAGGATGTTGATGCACGTCCTGAGTAGACTATGGGGGTGATTATTTCGGTTTCAGCTTCTAGCTTCAGCTTTTTTTCACTATCCACTAACTCAGTTACAGTATTTTTTCAGCCAGCTACAATGTTTTTTCAGCCAAAAGCCATCGTTATTCCGATCACCCCCTATATGACAGCTCCTGTCTTGTTATGGATGAATCACATCAAACAAGGGTCGGTTAACATGTTTATTTAGAGCTGATGGCAGCTACACAGATTCGTAGCTTACTCTGAAAGGCATCCCAAACTTACGAGTACATACGTGTCCAGCAGAAATACATGTTTAGTTAAAACAAGGCATATTATGGCTTACATTAGCTGCTTTTTCGTAGATTTCGTTAAGCAAGTCTTCTTGCATGGGATCCGCATCGTTACTTTCCAATTCCACCGGTGGATCTATATCTTCTTGCGCCGAGTCCGTACCATGATTGTCTGTCAACGGAGCTTCAGTCCCAAAAAATGGGTCATCAGCTGCGGTTCCATCTGCAACAGATATTGAGAAAGCGCAATCACCGGAATGTTGGAAAGACAGGTTAGGGATAAAAAAACAGTTCTAACTTAAGTCTAAAGACTTGCGCATGTGCACTGTAAACAAAACAAAGAGCTCAGACCAGGTTCGCCCTCTGGCATGACCTCTTCCGCTCGTGGTTCATGCAGTTGTGTAGGATCTCCCCCTCTGGCAACCCTCTCCCTCAGTTCAGAAATGCATCTCTATCAAAAGGAAGGATGGTGTCCGTGAAGAAAGCATAAGTCAGGAAGAACAGCAAGGTTAATTTACATGATTGGAGCATTCAAAGAAAAAGAATATATCCAATTTGTGGTGCAAGAAAGGTGATTATGCCTGGTACCAGAACAGTGTATGGCTTTTGTAATCTAGTTTTGACTTCTCGAGTTAATCTTCCTTGGTTAAAAATTTTGTTATCAAGGGATACTACACCATATGAATCTGTGGAAACTTTTTTGAAATAACACATATATCCCCATAAAGATACGCTTCCACGACAATAACCAAAGATTTATGAGAATGCATTTTTTTCCGAATAGACATGACACAGTAAGGAGCACAAATTGTTTTTCTTTCAGGTATACTCCTGTAATTTATCAGGTATCCATATGGATATGCTGCTAGGTTGTTGCTTTTGTCTTGTTTTTACTGATGACAGTGGCCCTCCCAAGTCATTATTGAGATTTGTAAAGGCGTAATCCCATCATGAGACAGCATACTGGTGTAGCAATAAGTAACTTCTGGTGTTGGGCATCCTCTATCTAGATGGGGAAGTTTTATAAAATAAAATTTAACCCAGTGTGTGGTACATTTCATTTCCTTGGATAGAGGAGATGTGCTTCTATGCAACTCTAAGATAGACGATGAGCTAAGATTACACCGACTTCAATTGACTGCATTCTCTAGGGTGCTCATTTTATTTGTAACCACATGGAAGAAAAAACCCGAAAGAGAGAAGCTTACCCTAACGCGGTTGCTGGCCCCCACTTTCTCAACTTTCTGCACAAACTGCTCAAAGGAATAATAAGGGATCAAGCGAGAGTGCCAGTCTGTGTAAAGCTTGATCAGATTAGCAAGGTCCTCCACCTGACAGCAAGACAGAAACTCCGAATTAGGAGGTCAAATAAAACCAGAAAAAGCACACATGTAAGCAACAATGCGAGATTATATAAAATCATTTTGCTGAATGTTCTGATGCCGCATATGCAAGACGTTTATTTGTTCGTCTTGTTTGTGTGGGAAAAAAGAGATCACATCAACCTGCGAGAACAAAACAGGGACTCATATTGGCTCCAGGAAGCAGAAAAATTCTTGCAATTTAGTGCACTGCATCGTTTTTTTTTTTGGAGAAAATTGACCATTTGCCACAAAGTTGATAAGCCACTGCCAAAATACCATCTATTACTATTACATTGACAAAGATAAAATGCCCCAAAGTTGGAGTACCAATTGACGATTTGCCTTTTTAAAAAATTTTAACCGTTTTTAATTCACTGGGCTCCTAAACCCGGCCTGAAATGACCGGATGACCAAAATGATGAACACCTGGCAGTCTCCTTAAACTGTCACTTGAATTTCTCCATGGAAAAATAGGTATTTTCTCATTCAACAGTGGTCCCAAAGATGAAGAGATCGATTCGCCGCAACAGAAAGAAAGGTATAAGAAGAGCAGCCTGCAACAAAACTGTTGTTCCTCTATACAACGGAAATGGCTTCGTTGGAGCATATCTAGGAAAAAATAATCATGTGATTGCGGCAGCATCTTTGTCGTTTACGTCACCCCCAAAAAATTATCAGATGGAATTAATGGCGAGATATCTCCTAACATAGTAGTACTAAGCAAGATTAAATTGATGATTCGGGGAGTAGCAAGGGGAGAGAGGGCAATGGGAACGGAAGGGTCATAACAGCTAGAAAGCAAAGCAGAGTACCTCGCATCCGGGGCGGGCGCGGGGCTTGAAGGCCTTGGGGAAGTAGCGGAGCACGAAGCCGAGGCCGTCGTCGGAGAGCAGCAGATCCGGCGTGAGCTTGGGCCGCGTCGCCCGCTCCTTCTTATTCTTCTTCTTCTGATTCTGCTGCAGTTGTCCACCGGTCCCCTCCGCCCCCTCCGCCGCGGGCTTGGGGGGCCGCAGGTAGGGGGCACTGGTGTTGGGGTTAGGGTTGGCGGGGCAGTCGCGCGACCAGTGGCCGGGGCGGCCGCACTTGAAGCAGCCCGTGGGCGCCGGCGCCGCCATCGATGGCGAGGCGAGGAGACACAAGGTCAGGTGTGGGTGGGATTGGGGATCGGGGTGAGAGCCTTCTCTCCCTCTCTTTTGTGGTGGTTTTGGCGGGAGCGATGTGGTGGGGTTGGCGCCATGCGCTCCAAAAGCGCCGGCCGACATGTCGTGCTTAGGCTAGGGCCTTGGCCTTCGCACGGTGGGCCGTTCCAGTCCAACACGTCCAGTAACCCTCGTACGAATAGTATAGTAAAATTATATATGATTAGTAGTAAAAATTACTTAGGTTAATATTACTGTACTCTTTTAAATATGATTTAATAGTAAAATTACTTATGACTGATAATAAAAGTATTTATTACTGACAATAAAATTACTTACAACTGACAGTAAAATTAACGAGCCATCAATGTTCCGTTTAGCTAAGTGGGCGTTCGTTTTAGCGATGACTTCTGATTTTTGGTTGAAATTTTTACTGTAGCTGGCTTTTTTACTGTAGCTGATTTGACTTTTTAGACATAATTAAATTTAAAAAATGTAAAAATAGAAAAAAATATGTTAACCCATCATGGACAATGCAAAGGAACATGAGAAAAAAAGGAAAAATACAAAAAAGCCTAAAAAATCTAAAAAAATTAGAAAAAAATGAATTCCTAAATAGTGAAAAAAAGGTTAAAGTTAGAAGCTAAAGTTGAAAAAAAAACTGAAATGAGCGGGGTAATTCCTCCGAGTGCCTAACTGTAGTACAATCTGCAGAATGAATCGACATGTACTATCTAGATCGAGTATGTACTTTCTAGGGGCATTGGCCGTTAGTTAAGGACTAATGACATGCAACAACCCACTCGTATACACGTGCGCCCACGCATCAAATAGAGATACTAGCAAATTAACAATATATAGAAGAAAAATATTTCTTGTTAACAAAAACACACATACCATCTGCTCTTTTTTTTTACTTCGGTTTATAACTTATGATTACAACTTACAATTTTTAGATTATTCGTAAGAGAGTACGGAATAAATCTTTCGAGATCTCGTTCTCCTCCGTTCTATTTCTAAATGAACCCATTCTTTTTTCTAAATTTATCTAAAATTCCAATTTATCAATTTCTACCATCCTTTTGAGTTTATTTATATTTTATTTAGATTTATGAGTATTTTCATATGTAGACTATGACTTTTCTGACAAGTATTATTTCGATGATCCTCACCAATTGCGGAGCAAGGCAAATTACACATCATCTTGACCATGTTAATCTTAGTTTATAAATAAAATTATGTTATTTCAAAATATTCTGCATGCATATGTTTATTCAATATATTTCAATTCTAGTTTTTAAACTTCGTTAATATATACTAGTTATCACACCTTTCACATTGCAAATTCTTATACCTTATCACTCTAGAATAAAAATCTAGTTAGTACACTACTATGGGCTAAAAAATCTTGTAGCAAAGTTGAGACCTGCTTAAAAATATTTCTAGGTTTGGGGTACTTTTTAACATAAAATGATAGTTCTAAAGTGTATTCTTGATTTTAGTGAGTCAAGAAGAACTATGAAATATTTGATAAAGTAAAATAAAAATATGATTTAGGCTTAGACAAATGGTTAGATGGTGGGTGCTTGCTGGTGATTGCCCTAGTTGTTTTCCCAGCCGTTGGGCTGTACTGTACTACTGCGTAGCCTTCGCAAGTCGAGCTGCTGCTGTTTCTGATGTATCATCAAAAAGCGTTTCTGTTCGTTCTAATTTTACTTTTTACTTGAAGAACTTAACGCGTCTATTGTTTGCATTTTTCTTCCCTGTCACATCAAGCCGTTTCTTGCTTCCACTTCCCTTGTCAAGAACCCGAAGAGCCAAGATTGCTTGGAAGGCTACTTAGAGGGATGAACCGGGAAAAATAATGAAAACTGCAAACAAATTAAACAGAGTACTAGCATACGAACATGTGATCATGGGACCAAAATTGACAGTCCTTGCAAGTAATTGTTGAAAAGCTGATCCGAATTTGTATCGTGTTCGTGTAGAACACTTCATCGTCTCATGCTAGACGCGGCATGTATACACAGTTTCTATCAGACGTGATATCAATCTATAGCAACCGACTCTGATTCGGTTTCTTGATACCACTACTAAATTCTACTTAGAGAGATCTCTGGTCTGATGAAAGCATAAGCCATCTCTTATCCATTACTGCGAATAAGAGTTACAGCTGAAGAATCTAGACCCGTCATTATATATTACTGATAAGTTTTAATAATTAATGACAATCAGTTTATGGGACTAATATGTTTTATGAATTGGTAAATTAGGTTATATCCTATGATGATAAATACTTTGGATGATCGCATGTGTTGATTGTAATCAAGTCAGGTAATAGATATCATGTGTTGATAATCAAGGTTCAAGATAAATGATGACATCATGTGCTGATGGTCATCAAATTAAAACCTCAACGTGGTGGATGACATCATGTGTTGATGCACAATACAGTAAGGACTTGGACTTGGAGAAGAGGTGATCGCCATTAAGTAAAGGCTTCAAATGGACGTGTAAGGCAAAAATATAACTAATATAGACTAAGGATATGTTTATAATTTTTTATCGGTCTTAGTGTTTGGTTAGGATACTATGTTACTTGTAATAGCCCAAATTTGGGAAAAATTAAAATTTCATGAATTTCAAAAATTATTATTGCATTTCAAGAATTTCCAAAAGCTTTTCCTTAAATTTAAATTTTAAAATAAAAATCTTGGCCCAAAAAAAATCAAATTTGCAAAAAAATCAGAATTTATTTGTGTGGTAATCAAGATTATCTAAAATCCCTATGCAAAACCCTTCAAAGGTTCAAATTCAAATTCAAATCAAAAATTAAATTTCAAAATTATTTCCAAACTTCTTTTCTTTCTCTCTATCTCCCCAGGGCCAAAACCTAGCTGTGATCCAATCCACTTCTTTTTTTGTCCCCTACGGGCCCGCTTTCCCCTCTCTCTTTCTTCCCCCGCGGCCCAGCCGGCCCACGCGGCCTCTCCATTCCCTCTAGCAGCCCACGTGTAGCCAGCCCAACCGCATGTGTGCCAGCCAACAAGCGCCGCCCCTTTCCCCCCTCTCCCTCACGGCTTGCGCATGCACCAACCCGCATCGGCTCCTCTCTCTTCCTCTCTCTCGCGCTCGCCAAATAGCGGGGCCCTCAGCCCCACCTGTCAGCTTAAGAGCACTATTTATCTTCTTCTGCAAGTCCCTCTCGCTCTCTGCTCTCTCTCATTCTCTCTCCCTCCGCGTGTGCGTTGGCATGTAGCACCAGAAAGAGACGCATGCCACAGCCATCTCATACCCTACACCCTCCCTCCCAACACCACGGTCTTATCAAATCACAATGTTGTTCCCATCAAGCCACGCGCGTGCTCACAAAACCTCGCGCTCGATCTCGCCTCTGTGCCCTGGTCTCCTCCCTCCTTCTCTTCTCTATTTAAGCTACATCCTAGGCCCCCTCTTGCTCCCTCTTGCCTTCCGCAACACTCCCAAACCATCATCTTTCTCCTCAAGCCCAAATTGAGTTTTTACTTGACAAAGTTTTTAACAAGGCATCCATTTAAATATTAATAAAACTCATTATTATATTATTATAATTTATTATGCCTTTTTCTATAATTTATCATACCTTTTCTATAATTTTTGTGCCTTTTTTAAATTCTACATAGTTTTGAAGAGAAGTTTTTCTATGCTTTCCTCTATAACAAAAGCAACATCAATCTCAAAGCATATAAAAAGGTAAGTAACATTTGTCCACCATTTATTGTGTTTTAAAAATTATACAAATCATTATTGAGAAAAGTATAGAAATACCTTTCTTTTTTGAATTATTAAATTATTAAAAAAATTTTGGATCAAACGGATTAGCCGTGTCTATTGGCCTATCGGGCTAAACAAGCACGTGCTGGCACAACGCGAACCCCCTCTGGGTTGTGACTGGGCCACCACCTCAACCCACGGGCCGACACAGTACGATCCATTCAGACTGACAAGCTAAACAAGTCGTGTCTAACGGTCCCATACTGAATCGGGACCGTTTCAGGTCATGTTGTGCTGCCCATTTAGACAAGACTGAGCTTCAACAATGGCCATTACTCACACCACCTGCACGTGGGTCACCGTCGTCATCTCGTCTCGTCCCGCCACCGCCCATGCTCTGACCAAGGTTGCACAGTACCAGCAGTTGTGGGTGAGATGGTAAGTAGCCCCTGATTGCCCCGTTAATTGCCTTCTCTCTTGTAACCGCCTCTACACAAAATTACAGGCGCTGTAGTATTTGCCAAACGCCAGTGGAAAGATTTTGTTAGTAGAGTTCCAGTCGAGGCCCTGTTTGAAATGCGGCCGGATTCCGCAGAAATCATGTGGGATCTTTCTTTTTCCAAAAAAAGGTACAAGCGAAGTTCTTGTATCCCAAGCAAGCCTAGAGTATTTGGGTATCGACTGGAATTTGTGTTGTTTGTTTGTTGTTTAGCAAAGAGATTCAACTCTGTATTAGTGGTAGATGCATTGCTAATTGCCAATCCATTGCACATGGCTTTGGAGAAGCATCGCGTGGAGCTGCATCGATCAATTTGAAAGGCAAATTTGGCCGAATCAATGGGCAGTTTACAAGCTTCATAATATATCAGACATTACAGGTGCACGTACTGTTGAAAGTTGAAACAATCACAAATGTACTAACCGAAATTTACACTCTTTTGCAGAAGAATGCAACACATCAGCAGATTTTTACAGTAGGTACCGTGTATATGTTGCCTTCATATTACGTACAAAAAGGACTACATCACCATACTGCAGCACTCTGAATACTTCAGCCAACATATCGAAGCAAGACTCCGTCGTTCCCAAGCACGAACCCTTTGCTATCGGCAATGAACCTGCAGACACAGACAGCAAAGATCACCGGCTATCGAGATTTGCAGGGTCATACCACAACGTTTCAGAGAAACTAACTAGATTTTTGAACAATGCTGTTTCAGTCAACATGTATCCTTACTTTACAGAGTAGAGATTCGCAGCAATGTTATCAGCAGCTTTGTCGCGGACCCAGGTCTTGCCGCCGTTCGCTGTTTTCAGCAGTATGCCGCTTCCACCGGCAGCCCATGCCTCATCCTGCAAAATCGAAAGCCGGAGCTGTTTCACCTTATCCTGTACACAAGGTACGAAAGGCTAGCTCTGTGGTTGGTGAATGCTAGCATGGACAATCCATTTCCATTACCTTTGAGCGGTAGCCCACATCCAGAATCCCAAAACCCCGACTTTGCACTGACACTTCCTCGAAGTCTTCAGTTATCTGGAAATGGAACCCAATTGGGATGATGATGAGCGTTGAGCATTATGAAGGCCTCAAAAAGGGAGTACTTAATGCTGCATTTGCCCATTTTGCTAAACTGGTACTCTGATAGTACTAACAAGTTAAAAGGAGAACTTAAGCTGAAAAGAGTCCTCACCCCAGTTCCTTTACTGAGAAAGAGTCCACCACCGCGAACCAGAAGCCAAAGACCACCATCCGCTCTCCATCCCATGTTCTGTATTCTCCGTGCCACCGCCCTGTTGTGTGGTTGCCAAAACAACTGCAAAAATAAATGTATAGAAACGTTAGAACTCACAATTGGGCATTCAGTAACTCAAAACGATATGAAGTAGTTCGTCAACACTCAAGCTATCGAACCTGCCCAGGCTCCCAGGTCAAATAGAAGTTCCCACGGCTGGAGACAGCAACATAGCGGCCATCAGGTGATCGGTTCACTGTGTTGAAAGTCCCAGTATAGTAACTTGCACCGCTGATGCCACTTGAAACTGTTCTGCACCACAAACAACAAAAAAATGGGGCAAATAATGCTATGCCTTGATCACCTAGTTAAACTTCACATGACGGGAAGTAGCACAGGCTAAAGCCTAAAAGGCAACACAATGTCTCGTCAGAGTACGATTTTCTTTTTTGAGGGTTGCTGAGCTGAGACTCGAGCCATTTCAGTATGATTTGTCGATATATTTTTTACTGTTCCTATAGTTGGATAGCCAATAGGATACATAACCACTGCAGACATTCTTAACAGTATAAGCGAAATCAGCAAGATGCATCTCACCGAATTATATTATAGTTTTTTTATAAAGAATTCTATTTGATACATATGTTTGACAAATTTGTTACCTGTTCCTACCTGTTAAGAGTAGCTGAGACAGTCTCTTGCACAGCAGCCTTCCAGTTGTACCCACGATTAGAAGTGACATAGATTGCTCCCTCATCGGTAACCATCTCTGCGCTCTTCTCCCCGGTAGCTTTTATGTAAACCTGCCATGTCACACAAAATACCATTTTTAATTTTTTCCCCTTCCTTTTGGATGCAAAGATGACAAATCTTATATGCGAAATTACCATGTTCCCGGGAAGTTGGGCGCTCAAAGGTATTCTTTCCCAGCTCTCCCCGGCATCTGAAGTGTGCAACAAAATTGCAGGCTTGCCGACAATCCATCCTTCTTTACCCATGAAGCTTACCGAATTGAACCTGTAGTTGAAATCTTCATCCTCAGCAGAAGGGATGGAGCGAGGGAACCAGGTGTTTCCTCCATCTTTTGTCTCAAGTATCGTCTGTCTTGTCCCGAGAAGAAAACCTAGAAGAATGTATACGCCTTGTATCAGTCATATTTTTAGAATGCGCATATCTTCATTAGAGAATAGCATTTGGGGGTAGAAAATTCTGGTCCTCCGATTTCAGAGTGCTTTCCCCTACTACAAAATGACACACACACACAACTCCAGTCCAGTACATACGTAGTGTCATGCATCAAAACATACTTCTCCCCATCGCAAAATTTACAAAAGTCAGCTAGTATTGCGTTTCTTAAACCCAATTATGTACGAAATCGCGCAGAGCCTATGGCTTTTTGAGATAAGATGGATCGAGCATTCACGTCAAAAAGAGATGGATTAAGCATACAGCTATAGCAAGCAAACATTTAATGCTGCATTCTTATATCGAAGTGGCGCATCACAGAAATTTATGTGGTGATATCCCAAAGCCCGCCTCAATTTTATTGCTCTCTGCTAGCTTTTTACTACTTGTTTCCCCAGCAGCGCGCTTCCGAAAGCCCGAAGGGCTAACTAAGATAGCACAAAGGGTACTAAGAGCATCTCCAACATATTGAATGAAACTATATCACATAAGTATTTTATAAACTAAATTATTTTTGTGTAATATATTGAATCGATTTATACTAATAACTAGAAACCACGTTACATTAAAAAAACCACAAAATAATAATATCCTCTCTCAACCACACTCTACTATGTAGTTGTTTAATACTTTCAATCGACTTCTAAGTAGAGTCCAATTTCATACATTTCTTTTTGTTAGAATCAAACCCTCCAATGTGTGTTGAGTTGATTTAATGTCTTATCTTTTCTTATATGAACCAGCTAAAACAACATTGAAGGCAGTGTAAAGCAGCAACCTTTCTTTCTCTCTCATCCCCAGATTAAGATACACAAACGAAGCGACCAGAAAAGATTAGTTTTTTTTTAATCTGGCCTGAGATGCCAAGAATTACAAAGAAATGCATGTCACAATATGCATGCATTATCAGACAAGCGGCGGAAGAGCAAGCACTAAGCAACGGCAGCTTCTAGACAGAGAGAAGGAACGTGGCGCGCGCGTACCGTGGGAGGGGTCGTCGGGGACGAAGGCGATGTCGAGGAGGACTACGCCGGGGTCGATGGGCAGGTAGATGCGCTCCCACTCGGACAGCGCCGGCGTCTCATCCGCGCGCGCAGGCGGGGTCCGGGGCAGCACAAGCGGGGCTGCTGCGGCGGCGGTGTCGGCAATGAAGCGGCGGCGGCCGGTGGTGGGAGACGTGGAGTGGGTGTGGGAGGCGCGGGGGGCGAGGAGGAGGCGGCGGCGGGAGGAGGAGAGGAGGAGGTGGAGGGAGGGAGAGGCGGCGGTGGCCATGGAGGGAAGGAGACGTGGCCGCGGCGACGGCGAGCGAGCGGGTGGAGTGGCAGCTGCCTGCTTGTGGCTGGCTGGGCTGCTCGTCTTATCCTTCCTTGGCGCGGCGTGAGTGCGGGGCCCACGCTCAAGGCCTCATCCCTTTCTCTTTCTGGTCTTGTGCTGGACGACACTAGGAACTGGAACTGGGTTCCCCTCTTGGCGGCTTCGCCCCACCCACCCACGGCCCACGGGCGGCGGCAACCGGCGACTGCGAGGCCTCAAGCGGCGCCCTGCAGCCTGCGGTAAGGCGCCCAGGCCCTGCTGCTGGTAAACAAACTACCTACTTTTAATCTTCACTCTCTCTCTCTCTCTCTCTCATTGCTGCTAACAAACCAATGCTAAACTTGCCATGTTCCACCAAGAAACAGTCTCTCTCTTTCTATGATGTGCTGCGAAATGCGGCTGGTCTACGCGCCGCGCCATTTGGAGAAACTGGCCTCTCATGCTGTGTTCACAAGGAAGAGGAACACAGTCCTACCGGTGCGGGGAGGAGCAGGCTTGCGGTGGAGGTCGCCAAGAGGCTTGGAGGACAGATCATCAGCGCGGACTCGGTGCAAGTGTAAGGTGGACTTTGTTAAGGATATAGAATTTCTATTAGAATATAGAGTTTGTATTCTGTTTCTTATACGTCTCCCTTTGCCTCTGTGGCATACACCTGGCCTGTCAACTGGATGAAGCAACTGTTGACATCTGAGTACGTATACAACATATACGAAGAGGTTCCTCAAACGACTGAACCGTATACATGTTACCCTGAAATTTATACCAAGAAGTCAACGAAATGGCCAATATGTATATGGTACTTCCTAAGAATTGTTGCAACTAATGCTGTCTTAATTTTCGTGTGTATGGTTCAACTTAATTTCAGTGTCAACCGAAGTATATATAAGAAACCGAATAGAGAGAGTCAACCAGACAACCACCTGCACCTAACTGAACAAAAAAAATGTCATTTTTAGTTCTGCACGTAAGTAGAGAAAATGGCACGGGTACCAAGATATAAACCAAGAGAAATCTTGTTAATTAGAAGTATTTTGGACTGAAAATTGCATGGCGATATGTCTGAATTATCCTGAGATTGATCAAGTCCCCCCAAATGAGAACCATTTTCAACCATCATCGAGAAAAAAAGGAGTAAAATCTAACGGTTGACAGCTAATCCATTATGTGTAAGCACCATATATAATTTGTTTGCCATGAGAGAAGCCGCAAAGCAAGGACAATGACGGAATCAAGCCAGTAAACTTAGTGTGCTATTCTATGGTGTGCCCACCTTGATGGAAAGCACCAACATTTGGCTAAGGATGGAGGAGACTCTTTGGCAAACAGCAAGCAAAGTAGTACTGTTTCGCTTTCTTTTCAAAGGGAAAAAAAGGCACTACACACCATCCGTCATATGTTTAATGTAATTTCCAAACTGATTAATGCACTTTCGACGGCATTCTTTTCGACAACACAGTAACCGCAAACTGAGCCTAAACTGCCGCCCGGTGTATGTTTTAAAAAGAATAGTTAACGAAGCTGGATGCTTGGAGCCTAAAAAGGATAAATGGATGCTTTCTTGTAATCACCTCCTCCTTGAGCTCCTTTGGAGATGCTTTAAGTGTGCTAAAGGAAGGATTTTTACTCTTCAATTTATTATAATGGTAGCCCGGCAACGACGGTACTCCTCCTGTTGACCTCACTGAAAACAACAAATGGAATAAACAGGAGTGAGTATTTGAGAAGTGTGCGTGGCTCCATGAGATGAACCGCTTAAGTAGAAAGAAGGGAGGGAATCGTCAGCATACTGCTCATCAGCTCCACAAGGAGAAGAAACGGCGACGCGATCCGATCCCGAATTCGCTCTCCGCTCGCCGAGATCTACCGATCGAGCCCTCCCGCGCTCGATTTGGCCCCCCGGTTGCCCCCCCATCAACAAGGCTTCCCGGACCACCCCACGTCCCCGCTCGGACGCGCCATTGTCGGCCGAAGCTTTGGTTGCCATGGGGATCTCCCACCCTCTGTCCGACGAGTTTGACGCGCCCCGCGGCGGCGTGCTGTCGCCCGAGGGGACGCCGCCGCCGCCGCCGCCGGCGTCCTGCTGCTCGGGCGACCAAGACTACCTGGAGCACGTGGTTTCCAGGATGGACACGCTCGCCGGCATCGCCATCAAGTACGGCGTCGAGGTAATCCACGACCTTTTCGTCCGAAGAAACTCCTCTCCCCCTGATGGTTTGGTTGGTGCTGAGTGCCTGGCATGTGGTGGGTAAAGGCGCTATCTTGGAATGATCTTCTTTGGGAAATGGTAGTGCAAGATGGTAGGGGTAACACTATATGGTAAAGTTTGATAAATGCAAGGAATATAGTTTATGAAAATAATTCCATTGCGAGGCCACAACTTTTGCAAGGAAAAATATCGGTGTTTGTGCCTTGAGGCAAGTGTGGAAATATCCAAATTTTACCGGTATTTTCATAGTTATGGATCATGCAATCATCTAATGTGATGCAAAATGTTGACTTTTAACATCACAAATCATGCTCTCCGGAGAGTTGATGAGAAGAGTGACAGTGCAAAAATCTCGTATTAGTCAAAGTAACTTGCTTAATTGGATTTGGATTTATGTATATCTAACAAGTTGATAAATTTTAAGTGAGTTTGATTACTGAGTTAAGATTACTCTTTTTTTTTTTGGGGAGATATCTGACATTAAGAGGGCAAATAGTTTGGCGAGTGACAGCCAGATGTTTGCACACAAGACATTGCTCATACCTCTACCAGGAAGGCACATGCCATCCTCCGTGAGGTCGAATGGTTCCGGTCAAGGGATGGAAAGGTAAATATCTCCTCATGTTTGTCTCCAGTGTTTTTGGTTCCTTTTGTATTCCATGCTGCCAAGATACGCCTCCTGCTGTGCAATGCAGGGTCCATAGATTTAACTGTTGTTGGTTTTAGTTAGTTACAGACAAAGCTGAAGTAACCTTCTTTCTCCTCTATGCTGATTTTATAAGATCAAACTATTAACATGTAAAGATGACTCATTTAGCTATGCCTTTTCAAATTGGTTGTCACACTAACTGCTGTCTAGTGTTTCTTACTTGTTGTTGCATCGTGGCATCTCGCCTGCATTTGATGACCGTTTTGCTTGGTAGATAACAGATCAATACGATAGTCTTCATTCTGCCATCTCAAAGACCATTTTCAATTGCTCTAGTTATATTAAAGTACATTTTTAGCTTATTGCCTATGCTTTGTGCAGATCGTGGGCTCCCAACCATCAGCAAAATAGAGACGTCACGGATTCATTAGATTCATCCAAGTGCAAGTCCGATCAGCAGCGCACGTCACTTGCAATGAGCATCTTGCAGAGATGCTATGGCTTAACTTGTGAAAAAGGAGTTAGCATGAGCATGGATTGCAGTACTGAAATGTCCTTGTGCAGTAAGGGCAGCTTCCAACGCATCAGCAGTGAAACATTGCTTACTTCCTCTACAGCACCAGACACACAAAGTACCGACAGAAGCTGGGACCCTGAAGACCCAATGAATGGTTTTTCAGCGACGAATGGTGCCACTGGGATTAAGAGCGATGGGGCAACCAAAGCAGAGCAAGATGGTTCCATGCGTCGGCGGCAGAAAGGGGAAGCTGATCGCCTACCAAGCACAGCAGATGCCCAGGATGACATTCTGGCAGACCCAATTAAGATCATCAAGAGTTTACTGACAAGGCCAATTTCCAGTACCCGTCCAAATACGGACACAGGCAGCCCAGATTGCACTCCAAAGAGCAGTATCTCATTTCTTAACGGGTTTAAATTCGTGCGGAATTCACCAAGCGCAGCAAAGCCCGCATCATCAGCCCGGAGGACCAAATCTGCTTTGGATTGACAAATCCCATCACCTGCTTTCATTGAGTCCAACATATCTTTTCCAGAGTTACCATTACACGGCAGACAGATTACATATAGAGTATGTTGCTACGGTGTTGGTGCCCCTTCGTTTGCTGGTGTATTATCGTCCATGCTGTGATGTCTGTTCCCCTGGAGCTCACTTGCTCAAATGTTGGAAATTTGTTCTTCTCGCCTCCACGGAGGCACCCGGAACCACACCAAAAAAATGAATTTTGTTGTTCCCGTCGAACTGTAGTACTAGCCAACACCTCATTTTTGCATGTGGTGGTCTCTAGTTAGTAAGTAGCGTGCAAAGCTACTAGACTGGCTGTATACAATACGGTCCTCTGCACTGTGGCTACCATGCCATGGTCTACTGTATTTGTCGTCGTATGCAGTAGAGTGCAGTACTGGTCTACGATGTCAAGCCAACGCAACTGATTGCAGCGAATCTTATTATAGATGGAAGATTAGTAATGGGTATCGAATTAACCTTGGCAGTCGGCAAGACAGAAACAGCGAATCCGTATATGGAGTAGCATGAAGTTGGCAGCTGGGGTCTTTAAGAAAGTTTTCTTTCTTGTATCATGCACTGTATAAGAAAGTTTTTTTTAGTTTTTTAGCTTTGATTTTTCTAAAATAATTTTTAGAACGATTTACTGTTGTCTCTAAAATAATTTAGAACGATTTTTAAAATAATTTTTTGAGCTTAAAACTATACGCTGTTGTCTCTAAAAAAGTATAGAAAAAAGCCACTGCCCGTAGCGAATTTTGGACACTGTTGGACCCTTGGCTCCCCAAAATTCTATTTTTGGCCCCCTAAAATAAAAAATTCCGGAAATGGACCCCGTTTGAGCGCGCGTTTACGGGAGGCCGCCACGTGTCCTGGTCGTGCGATGCAGTACCGCACGCCGCAGATCGTTCATCAGTCGTGCGGTACGAGCCGCACGACGGCCGGCTCGCTGCGCGTCCAGCGCACGCCGTCGTCCGCCGAGCGCGGCGGCGGCGAGCACGCGCTTCGGCGCCAAAACGCGCGGTCATCGGGCATACGTGCGCTCGGGCGGCGACGATCGCGCGCTTCGCAGCGCGTCTGCGCCGGGCGTCGTGCGATGCGTACCGCACGACCGATGAACGAAGGCGATCGTGCGTGCACCGCATCGCACGACCGACACGTGGCGTCTCTCCTAAACGCACGCTCAAATAAGGTTCATTTCTAAAATTTTTGTTTCGAGGGGTCAAAAATAGAATTTCGAGGAGTCAGGTGTCCAACAGTGTCCAAATTTCCCCATAGCCAAGTGACCCAGCAGCAGCCAAAACTGTTTGGACGCGAGGCATTTTGCGACCTCGAAGGCGACTTCACGGGCAAGCGGCGTCCCGCTCCCGGCTCCCGCATATTCTTCCACCTCGGAATCCCCCAGCTAACCCCACCCAAAACCCTAACATAGGATGGTCAAGAAACCCACCGCGGCCGGCGAAGCGGAGGCCGACGAGAGGCGCCGCCTCCGGTCGCTGGCCTTCTCCAATGGCCTGCTTCAGCGCGGCGAGCCGGCGGCGCGGCGGTCGGCGCTCGCCCCGTCCAGTGCCGTGGCGCGGTTGCAGGGGCGTGACATAGTGCGGCGCGGCGGCCAGCGCAAGAGCCGATTCCTCTTCTCCTTCCCCGGCCTCCTCGCGCCCGCCACCGCAGCCGCCTCAGGCGGCCGCGTGGGGGAGCTCGCCGATCTCGGGAGCAAGAATCCAGTGCTGTACCTCGAGTTCCCACAGGTACGGGACTGCACGGGGGTTTTTATGGGTTCAGGGGTTGTGATTTTTCCCTCGAAATGCGCTGAAAGTTGGGATTTTTTTCCCTCCAAATGTCGGGCCGTGGGTTTGTGGTGGTTGTAGGGGAGGATGAAGCTGTTCGGGACGCACGTGTACCCGAAGAACAAGTACCTGACGCTGCAGATGACAAGGTCGGCCAAGGGCGTCGCGTGCGAGGACGTCTTCGAGAGCCTCGTGAGTGTCTCAACCCAACGGTAGCTTGCAGTCTTGCGCATTCGTCAGACGCTCCCTTTGTCGGGAAATTGTTGTATGCACTATTTCATAGCTCCCAATTTAATGATTGGGTTTTCATGTCAAATTGTCCAATATACTCCAATTGCACTGTCACATTTCAATCCGCAGCCATTTTCAAGAACTTCTGAGTATTGCTGCTTTTATATTACCGTATCAAAAGAATGCTCAGCTATGGTAGCTGTTGTGGGGATGGCCCTGTCTGTAATCATTCGGTCTGCTGGGCGGCATGTAAAAGACATGTATGAATAGAACATGATGGTGGGGGTATTATTGTAATAAGGCCTTGTGAGCATATATATACTTAGGTTAACATGGGAGGGAGAGATTACTCATTTTTCGCACACATTCTGATAGTCCCACACTTACTGTTTGGTCTGTAACCACAACAGTAGCAGTTATATGCTGCTAGTTCCTTTTTAAATGTGCAAAGTACGTACCTCATTTGTTTTGAAGTTGTCTCTTGGCAGATTGTATTTTCTGAAGCCTGGTGGATTGGGACAAAAGAAGAAAATCCAGATGAACTGAAGCTTGAGTTTCCAAAACAATTTCAAAATGTGTGTGTGTTTTTTTTGCATCCATATTCGTTCCTTTTTCTTATTCCTCTGTGATGCACTTATGTATCTTATATGCTTATTCATTTTGAACTGATAGGATGGGGCGGCGGCAGATTGTGATTTTAAAGGTGGAGCAGGTTCCACCAGTGATGAAGCAATTGCCGTTAGTAGACCTGGAAAGGAAATCACAGAACCCCGTTCCCCAAAGTTTGAATCCGATGGTGATGCTTCTGAGGATTCAGATCATATGGACGAGAACGGCACACCGACTATGAGTGAAGCACCTTCAGTAAGACAGTCTGCTAGAACTGCTGGGAAAAAAGCCTTGAGGTAAGACCTTTAACTCTTTTTGGTTGGTTTGTTGGCTGACCAAAATGCTGTGCTAACTCTAAGTTGCTTACTGAGTGAAAAATTTGCCTGCTAATTGTACTTATTCGCCCAACGGCTAATGGCTCTGGAAGTTAATATACTCATTTCCTCCACAAAGTACTTAATAAATCCCCTGGCTCTTTTGTAGTTACGCAGAGTTATCCTCTGGAGGAGATTCAGCTGACAGTGACAATGACATTGAGGTTCCTGAGGACTTGGACAGGAGGGTAGAAGTAGAAATCTTGATTTCCTTGTAGATTCATATTTATGAATATCAATGAGTATCAAGTTATAAGCTACCTTTTCTACCAATTCTCTTTTCTTCTTTGATGCATCGTAAATTTTTGTCGCGCTGTAGCTTATTTCACATTCTATATTCAAAATAGGTGAGGAGTCCAGAAGTTAAGAAAGAAAGCCAAAGCGAAGACATTAAACCTACAGATTATTCAGTGGGTTCTCTCTCTAGCAAGAAGGAGCCACTTGTTCAGGCTACTTTGTCTAGCATGTTTAAAAAAGCAGAAGAAAAAAAGGTGAAAGCTCAAAACCACCTAGATGTGTAGTCTTTTGAAAATTTATGTCGACTGTCTTTCAGTTATCTGCTGTGTGTTTTTTCTTTAATATTTTCCAAACCATCTACTATGTGTTTATTTTTTCTGCAGAGGTCATGCAAATAACTCTATATTACTAGATAAAGGTAGATTCAAAACTTTGTTAAGTGATGCATGGTGCTTGCACTAGATACAATCATAGTCTATCACTAGCAGGCAGCTATGTCCTTAACTTTATCCCAGCTCTTGCTTAATGCATTGAAGCAACAAGCAACAAGACAATCCGCTGTCTTTTTTGGTCGAACATCTATCCGTTTACATGTCTTGATATAAAAAAAATTAACTTGGCATGTAACAAAATGATTTCTATTTCAGAGATCTACAAGTAGCCCGAAAGGATCCCCTGCAACAAAAGGTTCTTCATATTCTCACCATTCTAGGTTCCTTATCCATTATTGTATTACCAAAAACCCCCTTTAGATCAAATTTGTATTTGCCATTGTCTGTAGGTCCTACTGCTAAGAAGCAGCGAGCAAGTCCAATGGCGAAACAGCCAGCACGGAAGAGTAAATGTAAGTACAGTAGCAAGTCTATTGTCACAAGCATCTTGTGTTAGCAGCTATCTACAATCTTTAGTGCGATAGCATTTGGTCTAAGCTTCTGAAGGCCTTTCTCAGTGGAGAAGATTAGGCATGGAACAAGCCAAAGGCTCTAGGAGGCTTCTTTTAGAAGCTTCCAGCCTCATCCATATAGAGGAGATTAAAAACTTCAAACCATTTTATGAAGCATTTGGTGCCTCTCTAAGTCTTTCATTCATGGCCTGCCAAGTCAGAACAAATGATGGAATTAAAATGGGTTGCTGTGCTTTTATACCCAAGAATAACTGATTAATTTGACAAACTTGCCATGTTTCTTTAAAAGCTGAAATCTTTAAAGGCTATAATAAAAATATTTCTTGGGTAAAAGCTGGTTTAGGAGACTTAATAGTGGTGCCAAGGCTTGGGGAAGATGACACTTTAGTGGCTTTAAGCAGTGTGTGTGAGATGATCTACTCTTTTGTCAATATGGCATGCTTTCAATTTCTCTTCGAACCTTGTATTAAAATTGTTTGTGTGACTGACTCTTGTATTTACATGCACGCAGCAAGCGGAACTAGGAAAAGCAAAAGCCAAAGGTACTATTTTGGGGAATTTTAAGTTTTTCATGTTGTTTGCCCGTCGTGGATGATTGGCTTAAGTAACAGCACTGAGCAGGGTTTTTTATTTACATGTTGCTCACTGCTTGCTTTCCTGAATGCGTATTCATGGGATTGATGCCCCTTGTCCTTTCCATTTTCTGTCACAGGTAGAAGAAGATGAAATTGAACAGCCCTCAAGTTCCTCTCAGGTGTATAATTTGATTATATTAGCTCAGATATGCATTTTTTGTTTGTTGTTACTCTTAACATAGAATGAATTTGAACTTGAAACTTTAAACATAAGTTGAGTAAATCGAGGAGTATATCTTGTTGACTTGCCCAAACAAAAAGTGATTGCACGAGTGCACCACAAGAGGTGATCACATAGCATATGTTGCCTTACCGGCTACCCATTTTTATTCTTGGATATAGCAGATTCCCACACCTCTTATATCGGCACATTTGCTTTGTAACCCATGGTAACAGACTAGTGAGCCGTGGCACTCGGTGTTAACTAGAATGATTTTAGCATGTACAGTTTTGAAACTAAACTAAAATGAATAGGTGAATAAAGTGCAGATTCCATCCTTGTGCTCTTCTGATTTAAGTGTGTAAGTTTGCGGCGAAGTTGGTATTCATTTCTACTAGTATTTGTGCATGCACATTTTCATGCCTATGATTGTATAGGCGGCAGATGTTACAGTGTGCCTGATTGGTCCATTTTGTGCACTGTACTTTGGTTATGGAGGTTGTGCCTCCCTCGTAGCTAATCCTAATCGCATTGCAGGATAACAATGTGGATGATGGTAGCGATGAGGACTGGGCTGAGTAATGCCCCTGAAAGGAATCAGATGTGGTAATCCATCAAGAATGTAAAGGATGCATGGATGCTGCAACTTGTACTACTGATAGCCCTAGTTATCGGACTTGTACTACTGAAACTCAGTTTTTTTTTGAAGGCAAGTCGCCCCGATTGGCCTACACTGTGGTATTGTTAACGGGATAATTGAATAGTTTAGTACAGAATTGCAGAAACCTGAGTTGCACCAATGGTAGTTGACTCTTGCAGAATGGCTAGTTGACTCTTGGCTTGATAGCTGGAGGAGACGAGAGTTGCACCAATGGTAGTGCGGGGGTTGTCATCTAAGCATAAATTACAAAGGAAAAAAAAAGAGGAAAAGAAAGAATAAGCACATCAGCTCATCTCTTTTTTCCTCGTTTACGGCGTGTACAATGGGGTAGGATCAGATTCACCACACTTGTTTCTTAAAGAATCAGGAGAATTACATCACGGTAGAGGAAAGATGGGGGGGAATATCCGGAGGACGGAACCGCATCCTCTGCCTTGCTTGGACCGCATTCCATCACCTCGACAGGAGGCTCTGGATTCCAAATTCCGCAGCGCCTATTTTCGTCTGGTCTGCCTCACAAGACGAGATTGGTGGTGCTTGCGTTCGTCCCCTCCTCTCCTCTCCTCTCCTCTCCTCGGGGGGACGGAGCCGCGAGAGAAATCTCTCTCCTTTCTGCCCCTCAGGTAATCTTGTCATCTCCTCTTCTTCTTCTGGTTGCTTTCTTGCTCCATGGATTGGATTCTTCTTCCTTCCGGAGCCTAGCTTGTCTTCCTTTCAGCAACCCTTATTCTGCCGGGTTTTCTGCTCAATCCTGCGCTGGAGACTAGCCTTCTCCTCCTTCCAGCTTTCCCGGAACAAAGCCAACACGATTTCTTTTGCTCCGCCTTGTTCCAAGCTGTAATGTAACGGCGAAGCAAGACAAAGGGAAAGCGTGTGTTCCACCTCCTGTGCTAATTGTACCATTAGCAACCTTTTGTTGATGCTGACTCACACGCAATTGGCATACGACGCATGGTTTGTGTACGCAAAATCGCCATCACCAATCACGTTCCCACCTTGCCAAGAAAAACTTCATCTTTCGGTTTCTCTTATTGCAGCCCCCGCGTCTACTGGGTACGAAGCGCAGCGCGTTAAAGCTCTTCAACAGTTGGAGCCGCCGCCGTTGACCGGGCTCGGCTGTCTTCTCGATTTGGCAGCCGGCCCGTGTCCAGCTCCAATTTAACCGAGGTAGATCACAAATTCTTAATCTTTCTGTCTGTGACAGCAAGTTTATCTGCTTTTGGCGTACCCTACTGACCCTGACAAAAACGTGTCCATCACATGCTTCTTCCGTTCGGCGTGTGTTTGTTGAATGGATTGGGGGCACACAAATAATGTGGCTGACATTGTTCTTTCTCCCACATTGGCTACACATGTCCTCTCTTTATTTTTTTCAACTCAATTCAATTCAGTTTATGCAAACCGCGTGTTAGGACCGACAGCTAACTAGTCTTCGTTGTTCCTTCCTTCCTACGAAGCAGGGCAGAAGGGGAGGGTGCAGACAGATAAATATCAGACACAAGTTCCTCCTTGACATGTGACAAGAATCTGATTCTTGAGAGGATCTCCACCTTCCATGATGGCTTCCTTCTCCGGCCCCCTCCACCGCCCCCTCTCTGCCATGGCGGTCGCTGCCTTCGCTGCTGTCTCCTCCCTCGAGCTGCCCGACAGGTTGTCCCACCACAGGCTTGCCGATACAACCGTGAATGCAGATGCAGTCGTGCCACTTCCTGCCAGCAAGCCAGATGTTTCAGCGCCTTCAGCCTCTGCCCTGTCTGGTCTGCGGTTTTTGCCGCGCAATGTCAAGACTTTGGATCCGGTTAAGGTGCCTGCTGCGTCTTTGCCGGTCATCCAGACGGTATACCAATATGCAAAGTTTGCCAAGGCCTCGGGACAAGAGGGGGCGATGGCTGCGATCCAGTCCTTGCCATCGGATGTTCTGTACCGGTGGCATCTGCCGGACCCCAGGGTCTGTGGTGACTCGTCCGACAGGTCTCAGACCGTGGTGGTTCTGCTCGGGTGGTTGGGCTCGAGGCAGAAGCACCTGAAGAGATATGCTGATTGGTACACCTCCAGGGGCTTCCATGCTGTGACCTTCACCCTCCCCATGTCTGACATTGTCAGTTATAGCCTCGGAGGGAAGGCTGAGAAGAACGTAGAATTGCTCTCCGAACATCTTGCTGGTTGGGTCAGGGAGGAGAGTGGGAAGAAGATTGTTTTCCACACTTTCAGTAACACCGGCTGGCTTTGGTAGTATACACGTTCTTTTAGATTGATTTCCTGCAAGCATTAAGAATTAACTCCCACCTTAAGATTTCAAGCTTAATTCCTTCATTATGTTGTCGTTGCAGCTATGGCGTGATACTGGAGAACTTGCAGAGGCAGGATCCTTCAGCAATGGAGAAAATTAAGGGTTGCGTAGTGGACTCGGCGCCTGTTGCTGTCCCTGATTCTCAGGTAAAAGATTTAGCTAGCCTTTTGGGAACAAAATTAGTTGTTTGGGGTCGTCAAGTGTTTTGCTATGTAATTAAAAGGTTTGCAACTGATCATGAGCTTTCCAGTTGATTTATCAAATTGTCATCCAAACCTTTCCTTCGTAGATTCTGCAGATCCAAATTGCATTGTTTATGGCAAACAAATGTTCCAGCAATTGTCTTTTACGTGTTCCCCTTATTTTACATACGCTGTTGTTTAGTCACTTGTTCCTCTGTCATGTTTTGTTGGTGTTGTTCCAGCAATTGTCTTTTACGTGTTCCCCTTATTACATACGCTGTTGTTTAGTCACTTGTTCCTCTGTCGTGTTTTGTTGGAACGAAGTTTTATATTTGTGCGTATTGTTTTCTGAACGCAGGTTTGGGCTCTAGGCTTCTCGGCTGCCATCATGAAAAAGCACAGCGTAGCGACAAAAGGATCAAACGATACAAGGTCTGACGTCCTAGTCGTGGAGTCCAACAGGGATCCCAAGCCAGCAGCTTCCGAGGCTGTTCTACTATCGGCGTTGGAGAAGTTCTTCGATGTTGTTTTGAACTATCCAACCATTAATAGGTATGCAGCTGAGTCATTTGGCTTTTCAGTCACAGGGCCTTATCTCTAGTTCTCTTCTCTATACCTGCGTCAATTGAACTGTTCTTAAAGGGGGACGCGGCATCCAAGACCTCTAACTGGTCACATCACAGGAGTTAATTATTTGATTGATGACTGCGTCTATCATGACATGTCTCACGCTGCAATTGACTTTTTACGGCAGTAAAGTATAGGTGTGGGTGGTTGACAGATAATATAAAATATCCATCACAAGTCATACTTTGTACTAGATATATTACAACTTGTCATTTAATAATAATGTAGTGTAACAGTGTCCTGGAAAGTGCAGCAAATAACTACATGGTTGAGCTAATAAACATTTTGTGTCCTTTTAACAGGAGGCTGTCTGATGTTATGGAGCTCTTGTCCTCTAAGCAGCCAAAGTGCCCCCAGCTGTACATATACAGCTCTGCCGATAGGGTAATCCCGGCCAAGTCGGTGGAGTCGTTTGTCGAGAAGCAACAGAGAGCAGGGCATGAGGTGAGGGCGTGCGACTTCGTGTCGTCGCCTCACGTCGACCATTACCGGAGCAATCCGGGGCTCTACACGTCTCAGCTGGCTAGCTTCCTGGAGGACTGCGTGCTGACCCGCCGCCAGGACTCGTCGTCATCGTCATGAGACGACGTTCTTGCAGACATACGCGTTGTTTCTCTTCGTCCCTGGTGATCAACTGAAATATACATCTGACTTCTCTTTTCACTTGTGGGTTGACTTTAGAAGCACAATTGTAAAAACGTTGAGGAGAGCAAACAAAAGGAAGGAAAAAGAAAATTTCGCTTGTGCTAGGGGATAGTTTCCATTGATTTTCTGCGTTCGAGTACACCCTGGAAAGACTAGGGACGACAAGATAACTAGTATAACTGTTCATTTGTTTCAGCGGAACGGTTTTGTTGGTTTATTTGTGAATAATCGATTATTGAATACTGTGTCTTGTCAGTGTGTGGTTTTGCTCCTTTGCCCGAGCCAAGCATGACTGAATTGTACTGAATCTTGGATGCTGAATTGATCCTACAGGCTCTGCTACGAATACATGTTGTGTTTCGGTTCCAGAGCACGCAATTGTACTCGATATGACGACACAATTCAGCAAGTTTGTTGTCGAATGAATGAATGAAATGTTCGTTTTCTTCAACCCATGCTGTTCATTTAAATTATATTGTTATAATAGCATCTTGCTCCCTGGCTGTCTCTTGACAAGTATCAAACATTAGGAGCATAAAAAGGGGGGAAAAGGCACTCCAATATTCAGTACCTCAGTTGCCATTGCCAACTAGTTCGAACCACATGCATGTCAGCTCAGGTTTCCAAAACACCAAGTTGCAGCACGATACAGTACCTAAAATAACTCTGAAGAATCATATATTCGGTTGAGTGCAGAACTTTGAGTTGACTTGCTGAAGGAACCCAGAAAAAAAATGAAGGATAAACTGGAAGCATTCCATCTAGTATTAATTATATGTTCTACACTGAAATACATAAATTCAGCTTTTCGTAGAGATCAATTTGGCTATATTAGGTCAACTAAAAGTAGCTACCCTCACAAAGAACCAAATCTACACAAGGTTTTCAGCTGCCAATGATATCCATCGCAAGTCAACATATCTGAAATCTACTCATAGCTGACCTTATTCAGTTCTCTGTGTATGTCTTCAAACCTAATAGAACTGGACACATCCAAGGTGCCACACTAAACGGTACATTGAACAAACCAAATAAATAAATAACAAAATCGATTACAGTTGCAATGAAGCTCATGCCTAGCGACTTGAGTACAGATCCCAACCTGAGTCTGGCTCTTTTCGCTTCAATACCACCCCGGAGTTACTGCCACCCTGTGGCGTGTTTCTCATGCGTTCATCAACAAAGACGGTATGACCTTGGAAAGACACGGGCCAATAGCTCCCCCCTTCCCTACGTGCACCTTCAGATGAGAGTCCGTAATTCAAATCCATGCTAGGACGAAAATAGCTCAATTCGGTAGACGAGGGTGGGATTGCCCTGCCGCTGAAAGATGGATGAGAAATGCCAACACCTAAGCCTGACAATGGCGGTATAACTGGAGCACCCTTTCCATCAACCATGTAAGGAACACCCCCTGGTGCATAGAACAGTGGCGGAAAAGACAAAGCAGATTGGGATGGATAGCTGACAACACTACAATCGGGAGGTGTATGTGCATAAGACTGCATAGATCTTATAGGAACTCTAGATTCCACACTTGGCCCCAGAAGAAAGTTATGCTGGTTTTGGTGGCAATGTTCTTGCTGTCCAAGAACAATTCTCTTACCCAGAATTGTCACCGCAGAAAGGTCTGACACATCCCTCCCAGAAGCCTTGACAGAAGAATCATCAACACCTCGTGAAGAGCCATCCACAAGTGACATGTCATTCAAGTCGAAGTTCCTGGCTGCCGGTTGCCTTGAAGATGAAGAGGAAGAAGGCTGACTCCAATCACCATTACATTGCTGCCGATTCCAGAATGACGGCACATTACTTGCAGTGACTGCAGCTTCCTCGTCGCCACATGGGCAGTTAAGGTCAAGTTCGAGCCCCCCACTCACACCAACAGCTGCAGAGGTATCCTTGGAAGCTAGGACAGAAGAAGCTGGCAGGATGGCTGTTGAAAGTGGCTCGCCAGCAGTAGCATTGTCACTATCAGCTACATTTAAGTCAAACATGTTGCTTGTTTTCTGTGAAGAAGCTGACGTTAAATTCTCTCCTTCAGGAGTTCGCCGAGGAGAAGCTGGCCGGAAAGCACTGGTGGCAGCAGACCCTTTCCATCCCAGTTCACCTTCAAATTGGAGTCGAGCTGGAAACACAGATCCTCTTGAAGCAGCCACAGCAATAGGTGTTGATAAATTAATAGAATTACTAAGGATGGGCTTTGTATGACAATCAATTTCCTCTGTGCACTGATTTTCATTAAGATCTAAGTCTCCCAGTTCTGTGTTCTGTTTATGTTTTCTACTGAAAGGACCACTGTCATCCGTGATGCCTGAGGCATCCTCCTTAAGAGATGAGGAACTCCCTGAATCGCCCCCTGTAGTGGAGGATTTATTATCATTCGATTCATCGATAGGTGGTTCAGGCTGCCCTCGTGCATCCAAGTCAGGACTATCAGCACGTCTGGAGTTAATATCAGGTGAACTACAGAAGGGTCCTCTGTAGTCAATGACTTCCCGCTCTACCTCAATGGCAACCAGACGAGCTACTTCCAGTGCATCAGTATCATCATACTCCCCTAATGGTGTTGATTTGTCTCCCTTTAGCGCAGTCAACTTTGTCTCTGCGGCCTTTGAGGAATCCCCAAAGCTCTTCATACATCTCTTCAACCTAAATTCATTGCCAGTGCCCTCTCCATCCGTATCAGATGATGATGTAGGTCCCTCTTCTTTGCCCATACTTTCTTCCTCTGATGAAGCTCGCAAACTAGGGCGTACATGTGCAAGATGGTTCAAAGCTTCCATTGTATTCTTCTCAGAACGTGGCACATCTTCTGAAAAGGACTCACCTTTCTTGATATCCAAGCTAGCTGAAACATTTTGGTCCTCCACATCCATTTTGCTACTAACCAATGGATTTTCTGGTTCATTAGGCTCTGGGGACTTGGCCTCCGCAGTCACGTCTGGTGCTGCAACTTGCCCAACACCACTCTTTGCACTGAGAGAGTCTGACCGGAGCATGCAATTAGTGGCCAAGCCTACATCGTTGGTCGCAGAAGTCTCCTTAGTGGTGGATACATTTTCTAAACCACCATGAGATGGAAGAGATGATACTGAGGAGTTCACATCTCCTAAAATGGAATTTCCATCTGAGGAATTTAGGGATGTCAGCACCGGCGGTTGCTTCATTATATCTCTATTATCATTGGTTAGGGAGGGATTAGGCAAAGGAACGCCCGAGCAAGTCATCGCCTCAGTCTTTGATTTATCTTCTGCACTTGCAGCTTCAATTACTCCATCATGTTTACCGTTTTCTGTCTCCTGGCTAGCTTCTGGGAGTTTAAGTTGATCCGTCTGGCATGCCTCTTTTGTATCCATGTCCTGGCCATCTGTACTGCATTTTGGTACGCTGCTCCATTTCTGACAAAGTACTCTTGCTTTTTGGTTGATCTCCGTATTCCCATGAGCAAGTAGATGCTGAACAGTAGGCAGAACCCCACAAGAAGTTGCCTGCGCATTATCAACTGGAAGACGCTCCAGTGCAGTTAATATAGCAACCGTCAAATCTTCTGCTGAATTGTTGATATCCTTGCCGCAATTTTGAGCATCCTGAAGCCATTGATTGAGAAAATGAACACCGTTTAGCTGAACGAAATGCTGAAGGCACTCTTCGTTTTTGGTGGATGCTAGTGTGTTTGCAGCCGTTGAACATTGCCTTATCAAGTCAGCTGTGTTAAGTCCACCAGGATTTTTCAGCTTCTGAATTTCGGAGATCAGTTCTCCAATTCTTGTTACAGTTGAAACGCCATCCTTCATCTCAGTAAGAGTAAAGAAATCCTCAAGCATCGTGCCTCTTGCACTACTTCAGTGTTGAACTTAGTCTTATCTGGTTGGATGGTTCACCAAGATCCATTCAGGTTACATGACATCCTGAAATATGCATAGGATAGTAGTTTGGTCAATAAGAAGTATTGCAGGTATCAGTTGAACACAATAATTGAAACGTCAGTATTAATCATATGGAAACAGTGTATGTTGCCAAAAGAAATATATATGGACAATAGTGCAAGCAGCAATACAGCCTTTTACCTAGAGGACCACATGTGAAGCATAACGCAATACAGCATTAGCTTTCATTACCAAGGACAAGACAAAAATATTACTTAATGTATGGTAACAAGAATGCCTAATATTTACTTAATGTATGGTAACGAGGCAATAATTCTTCTGTCACTCGCTTATTGCATGCTACACATAAGCTCCGCTTCAACAAGTATTCTGGCGCATTTGTTAGCAATCTGGACTAGTCAACACGCATGCAATTTTAAAACCTGCCAAGGTTGCTACGAGCTTGAGTTACCTGTGACACTCTGACGGCCTCATATCTTTAACACCCAAGTCATATGTAACTGCTGAGGGTCAATCAATTCTGCTTCACTTTTGTCACGTTTTCCAGCTTCCAGGTTGAAACGAGTAACTTTCTATGCCGGAGAAAGTATCACCAACTGAGTAATGGCAGCTTAGACCTGGAAACAACAGAGTCGAACTCGTAAAGACAAAGCTGTTGGCAAACTGGGACAGAATGAGAGAGCAGCTGGGCATGGAAAGCGGGAAAGGCGCTGGCTTTGGTCCATCTATTGTTTACAGTTTGGATAATATGGAAGAAAGAAATCCACAGCTGTATGAAGCTAATTAACTTAACACAAAAAGAGTGTCGAGATTCTAGAGCAACAAATAGGCGATTTTGGTAGTATGCAATTCGCATCCAATTGGTAACAAGAAGGCACACACACAGACAGACAGACAGAGTCCACCAGAACAGAGTTGAAGAGAAATTCAAACGCAGGCATGACATAACGCGGCAGAGAAACGAAGTGCACCCCCTTAAAACTAATATTAGTACAACGAGTGCCCTCCAATCCACCAGCTGAGCTGAAATGGGATCCCCCTTTGGCGCAGAGACGAGATGAGCGAGAAAGAAATCGAAAAAAGAAAGAAGATGCCTAAAATGGCTGGCTATATACCTCCGGAGGCCGGATCCGGGCGGTGAATCCCCGGGGGGGTGGAGCTCACCTCGGGAACCCTAGGAATCGCGTCGGGCGTCGGCGTCGCTGTCGGGAGGGTGAGAAGGAAGGAAGGAAGGAAGAGGGGAACCGAGCCAGAACACAAGGAAGGAAGGCGAGTAGGGCAGGTCCAGTCCAGAGGTCGTCTAATCGACTCGGTTCGCCTGGCCTGATCTGATGATGGGTCGCACCACCAACCACACCTAACCCCAATTCGCTGACTGGCTGCTTAACTCGTCAACTCCTATCAATTAACTAACCAGGATTTTTTTGTCTATCACAACCCAATCATAGGATTTTTGTTTCCTATTTGTTCATGCCTCAGCAGCAGCCCCGTGGAGTTTCTAGACCAAGGCAATGCAATGCAATACAATATCTATAATTTTTTTAAATGTTATCTGTGACATAGCGTGTCTATTTTTTCTAGACTGTTTGTGAGAGAGAGTATGGAGTTATGTATACTATAATTAATTTATAGACCTTGTCTCTCCGCTGAAAAGCTAGAAGCAGCAAGGTTGATGTACATGACAGCAAAGGAGAGGAAGGAGGCTACTATAGTTGAGAGTAGTTCTAAATTATTTTGACAAGTTCAAGGAGATGTTGAATGCTGACACCGCATCAATGGAGCCATGGGTGAAGGAACCACATGTAAGGGAAGTGATCATGCTGGGAGATCAATTGTTCCCTAGACAGGACGCTGAATAGAGGTAAGTGCTGTTCATATGTCTTATGTGTCTGTTACCCTGAACTAATTTAAGATATATGAGATGGTAGGTAAATTTACCTGAATTTAGTTTTTTTTTATGTTAAGTCAGTATGCGGTACCTAGAATTCAGTTATTCGTGCTTATCGAATGTCTAGTTTTTTTTATGTCAAGCCGGTATGCTCCCTTGCTTCTTCCTTGCCTCTACCGCTCACATCTTGTTCGCCTGGGTGCTAGATCTATGCACGCGCCAGGTTACACCGAGGCAGATCTGTCGAGCTGAGTGGTGATCTGGCCTACTGATTACTACTATCACCTGCGGTAGCTCGCTGCTGTATGCACGCATAGATAGATTTGGTTTGTGATGCCTGCAGATGCGATCCTAATGCTCTGCACCATGTTTCAGTCCTCAATACTCTAGGATTTTAGCTGGATAGGAGCAAACAATTTCCGAAATCCACACAAGTATTAGTAGTCATAATTTCAAATTGCCCTACTTACTGGTACGTCTATTCGTGTGTAGCTAATTCCTTGCTCGGTACTTACTAGTACACTGAGGATGCACTTTGATTAGCTCATCTTACAATGATGTTGCCGTTTGGCAAATACGAATGATGTTTAGTGTTATTACAGAAGCACTGAAAAAAGTAAAATGGACATTTCGTAGATGTAAATGCAGCATTGGAAGTAACCGCTGCAACATATTGCATCATGACTTGCCAATGTGGTAGAATGGTTCCACATGCTACAACATTGTCTCATGATTAGCAATGTTAAGATAAGCAAATTTATTAAATCTAGGTTTGAGTTTCTTATGAGTATTGCCTGTCACGATGTATGTGCGTTTTTATTTGTGTCCTCCTCTATGGTGGAACCTATGTTGCGTTTTATTGCCTGGGTGTGATTGTATTATTAGCATTTTACCAATAGGGAAATGAAATTGACGCTTCTTGTTCTTGCCAGAGCAAAGCAGGCCCAGTGGCAAATACAGATTCATGATCAACTCTTTGAGTTGCACAGGAAGGGCTGTGTAGCTTATCATGTCCAGAAGAAAGTTATCTATCTCTGGAAGATTGTTGGTTTTTTGTTTGATAATTTGTGTCGTGGATTGTTGCATCTATGTTCTACCTAGGAGAACTAAAACATCTGTTAATTTATATTTTCTAGCATTGGCTTTTAACTTGTGATTGCGCATTATTTATCTTCACTGTCAATGATTCCGCTAATGCTTCTTTCTGAGAGGAAGCGTTTGCTTTTAGTTTTCTTTGTCTGCTGTTTCCTGTTGTGCATCTTTTTTGGTCCACATAGCTTACCTACACTGAGAGCTGTAGTTTGCTGTAGCCTTTAGGAGATCAATTGTCAGTTAAGAGATATAAAAATGAACTACCAGGGCCAGTTCCCGACTTGCTGGCCATGTAATAATATCTTCAAATAAATTGTTGTATGTTTTGTTCTATATCTTCTATTACATTACTGCTGTTGCATCGAGGGACTTGCACGGATGTGTCCGCTAATGGATGAATGCTGCTATTTTTACTGCTTGATGTCACCTATCCTTGTGCAAAGCAGATGCTAACACCAACTGTCAACAGTCAAAATGCAATCGTTCTGGAGGAAAAGGAGAAGGAGCTGAGGAACCAAATCATTCTTGATGCTGAGGAGTTCAAGGAGGCTTTTGTGGAGAAGCGTAAGCTGAATGTTGAGACAAGCAAGGGGCAAAACCGAGAAAGGGAGAAGGTAGGTTTTTTTTTATTAAGATCATGACCCCGTGTATTCTCTCTGGTTCTATCAGCAACCTAGTTACCTGACAGCTCCCTTTTTCTCCCATGGTACTGCTTGTTTTCAGCTTTTTCTAGCCAACCAGGAGAAGTTCCATGTTGGCGCGGATAAGCAGTACTGGAAGGCGATATCAGAACTCATCCCACACGAGATTGCAAACATTGAGAAGAGAGGGGCGAAGAAACATAAGGATAAAGAGAAGAAGCCTGGCATTGTTGTGATCCAGGGCCCAAAGCCCGGGAAGCTCACGGACATGACACGGATACGCCAGATATTGCTGAAGCTGAAGCACACTCCCCCTCCACACATGAAGCCACCTCCCCCGCCCGCTGCAAGTAAGGATGGAGCTAAGGTGGCGGCGGCTGGCAAGGATGCCCCTGCCAATGGGCAGTGCCCCGGAGATGGAGAAGGCGGTGGCTTCAGCACCAGCACCAGCAGCTGAGCCCATTGCTGCAACCTGAATATCTGGTCAGCTGCTAATCATTTGCAGTAGGATGTGATGTCACTAGAGTTGTACGAGAGATGGGAAGGGGCTACATATGAGGTGGGGCTGAAAACATCTGAATTCTTTTTTCTTTTTGTTAAGAAAGGGGTGGGTAGACCTTGTTGATTCGTTACTAGTACATAATAATATTGTTATTGCATTTTGTAGAGGGGGGACAGGAGGGCATTTGTATTAATCCTGGTAATAATAAGGTAAGCAGGATGCATTAGGATGTGCATGCTTGTGATGTGATGCTGGTTGTACTATTTTTCCAATGTTGGATTTTGGCAAACTCGTGATATCTTGTTATCTGCATATATTATTATATTGATTGCCCTTCGGTTTTCATCTGGAGCTGTATGGATGTAAGTTGTTGTTTGTTTACTACCTCCGGGTAAAAGAGCGTTGGCCAATGCGCCCAGGCAGACCTTATGGCTGGCTGGGTTAACTAGTTCTTATATAGAGTGTTTTTTTTAAAGATGGATTCTACAAGTTAATTATAATAAATATTATTTTAATTTTATCTATATTGGCTAAAATCGTATACAAGTATTTCTTTCTCATAAATATCTAGAATTTAAAATTTTAAACTAAAAGTCATAGCCTAAAAGAACTTTCCCTATATGTATGTTTGAACATATAATATCGTCTAGAATATGCATGTAGTAGTTTGAATATAGGAATGATATGTTCTTTTTTGCTACGCTTTATAGCTATGATTTTTGGCTGTTGCCCTTAAAATAATTGTTTGTATGAACGAATCGAATACCGATAAACTGATTCGAAAAGACTATTTTGATAAATTATTTTGAAAAGAGACGGAGAAACTCAAAAATGATTCGGCTAAGTTGTGTGTACATGCCAGCATATGGCATGTTGGCGTCTAAATAAAGTTGTGTTTATTTGTGTTTTTAAGTTTGAGTTTCTGGTTTTTATGCTATAACGGGTTTTTTATTTACACTGTAGCTGCTGCTAGTTTTTCAACGTAGTTAAGTTAAAAATAAAAAAATATATTATCACAAATAATATAAAAAATAAAAGAAATGAAAATGCAAAAAGTCTAAAAGCTAGGAAAAGACAGAATTAAAGTTAGAAGAAGCTCTAGTGACGGGGGAAATTTGGTCGCGTAGGAAATGAATCTTGGAGCAGGGGAGGGGATGGACGGGTGGTTCGTAGTGAGTGAAGCAGCAAGGCAAGCAATAACACGCGGGCACGGCACGATGGATCATTCCAGATCGATCCAACCCAAATGGCGGCGGCGGCGGCGGCGGCGGCTTCCTCCTCCTGCACCCCGCTCCTGGCTTCGTCTTCTTCGCAGCTCAAGGCTCTCTTCCTCCTCAAGGCGAGGGTCAGGGCCAGCTCCCTCTCGCCGCCTCTCCTCCCCATCTACTTCAACTTGAGGAGGAGACCTGCCGCCTCCACCCGCTCCTCCTCCTACAACGGCTGGGCCGACCTCGCCGCCGACCCCTTCGCCCTCCCTCTCCAGCTCCCACAATCCCCTGCCCTGCTCCCGCTCCTCCTCCTCCCCGTCGCCGCTCTCTCCCTCTCCCGCCTCCCTCCCTTTCCCCTCCTCGCAGCCGCCTTCGCCGCAGGATTCGCCGCCAGGCACCTCGCCCCTGCCTCCCCCCAATCCCACCGCCTCGCCGCCGTCCTCGCCGATCTCGACGCCCAGGTCCGCGCCTTCAAGGACCAATTGGCCTCCGCCGGCGCCGACGCCGCCCTTCTCCTCGACGCCGTCGATCGCGTGCGCGATGCGCTCGTGGACGCCGCCAGATTGGCTGGCCAGGGCGGCAACACCGCCGCCGCGTCCGATGCGCTCCCGCCCGTGCTCGGGGATGTGGCCAAGGAGGTCGCCGACTATTTCGGTGGCTGGACCCGGGAGACCATGCGGGAGCTCAGCTTCAGCTCGCCGCGGAAGAAGCCCAAGGACGTCAAGGTTGCTGCTGCTGCGGTCGATGCCAAGAGTAATTCAGATGTTGCAGTGCTGGACAAAGGGAACAAGGGTGCTGTTGCTGCTGCTGGTGCTCAAGCCCAACAAGAGGATGGGGATAAACCCTTGGATTCATCAATCCAAGCTAGTACAAAACACAGCGCCCTTGGTGAAGACAACTCGTTGGATTCAGCGGCCATCGGTACAGGAAGCGCGAGGGCTGCGCTTGACATGCTGCCGTTCGACAAAGATGCCAATGGATCGGCGGATGCAGGGTTCGGTGCTCAGAGTACACAGGAAGATGGTCGAATGGAGAGACTGGTGTTCAAGCACAGGTATGGGCGTGACAGTGCGTGCAATAATCCCTTTCAAGGCGGTAGCTTTGCCACCGAATCCATGAAGTCCTCTTTGCTTGAGAGGACGCTCGAAATTCGGGACAGGTCCTACAGGTTGAAGATTGAGCATCGCGGCGGTGAGGGCCAATTGAGTGAAGCACAAGAGCTGCCCATCGACCGCTTTGTGTGTAACGCTGCCAGCTTTGATCCTATAGATGACGAGGGTGCTGCCACGGATTCAGATGAAGAATTCAGCCGCAACGTTAAGGAGGCTGCGGAGATCTTGAGGAAGGCGAGGGAATGCATGATGACCAGGGCAGATGAAGAGACTGCAGATGCGTTGCTGTACAAATCAGCAAGGCTTCTTTCCACAGCTGTAGCTTCCAGGCCAACAAGTTTGGTAGCGGTGGGTCAGCTAGGGAACACATACCTCCTCCATGGGGAGCTCAAGCTCAAGATTAGTCGTGAGCTGAGAACTCTCTTGGCCAACGGCGGGGCATATCTAAATGGAAGAGTTCATGTTTCACGATCCAGGAAGCTGGATCAAAGAATCCTAAGCAGAGAGAACATTTCATCTGCTCTAGTGGGTGTTTGTGAGGAGTGTGAAAGCCTCCTTGTCGAGGCTGGGAGAAGCTACAGGATGGCTATGTCAGTTGATTCGGGTGATGTCAAGGCATTGTACAATTGGGGACTGGCACTTATCTTTCGTGCCCAGCTACTTGCCGATATCGGACCGGTATGGACATGATATACTTCTATCAAACTATATGCATGCTCACATTACAGGCTGCTGTGGTCTTGATCAGTTAATACTTTATGTATACCTTTGGATATTAGCGTTGCCGCATAGTTGCCCTGTGATATTGGTAAAATGAGAACAAAAACATATGTCTTAGTGCTTTTGCGATCATTTAGCTTAGTGGGAATGTCTTGTGTTTGTACCCTAGAAACTCAAATACTACACATCCATCAACACTTTCTGACAAAGCAACATGGTGCTAAGTTAATCTATGCCTTGTTATTTATGCAGTTGACCTGAAAATTTTTCATTCTAGTTACATTTACCCGAAAAACCGACCAATGCAGGAAGCGGCAGTTGATGCTGATCGGGTGTATTTGGCTGCAATTGATAAGTTTGATGCCATGTTGTCCAAAAGCAACACTTATGCTCCAGAAGGTTCGGTATCACTCTGCCGTCCAAAATTCTTTGTTGAATTTACAAGTTTGAACTTGTGCAAAAGGACTTGCTGTTTCATTTCCTATGTCTGGTTCTTTTCATGTGGTTGGTCTTGGTGCTCATGTGAAATTGATATGACATTGCATTGCAGCTCTGTACAGATGGGGCAGTGCGCTGCAGCAGCGATCCCATCTCCGCTCTGGGAACAACAAGGAGAAGATAAGGCTTCTGGAGCAGGCAAAGAGTATGTTTGAAGACGTTCTGTATGTGGAAGCAGATAACAAGATGGTAAGAGAAGCACTGTCATCATGCATATCAGAGCTCAACTACCATGGGCGATGGTTGTAGCCAATTTTACATGGGGGAATTTTGATGTAGTAGTTGTATAAATTATGATAGTCGCCTGCTCCATGGATCTTTTGGTTCATTTTGCTTCCTAGCTTTGACAAATGCGCACTAGCTAGGTGTGTGCTGTGCCTGTGTGAGGATTGAAGACAGGGCCGAATAAATAAAGTAATAAGAAAGGAAGGGATTTACAATTTGTTCGCATGGTTGAATTGCATGAAGAAAAAGAGTCTCGGATGGCGCGGCTAGATATGGTGTGCAGTGCATTCGCAAAAAAAAAAGGCCTATCATTGTGCAAGCTGGACAATTGTAAGAACTATTATCTTTCTGAATCAAATGTATAGAACATATGGCGTAATACAATAAGACAACATGTCCTGTCACTGGTAGAACCAATGGAGCTTTGATAGCATTTGTCTTGTTGTATTAGTTTTTAAAGGCTGTTTTTTATAATAAATAATTTTTTAAGTATTTATCTTTTAAATAGAGTAGCGGTGGCTTTTAGCTTCTGCTTTTATTTTACTATTTCTTAATTTCATCTTTTTCTGTTTTTTAGGGTTTTTTGTCTTTTTTTTTTCGTATTCCTCTGTATTGTTCGTGATGGGATAACTTTTTCTATTTTTAAATTTTTTAAATTTAATTAAGCTAAATAAATCACCTCAGTTACAGTAAAAAATAAGCTAATTACAATGAAAAAACATAAGCTATTATTATTCCAAGTGCCTGAAAAAATCAACCAAAATAAAAAATCAATATGCACGGTCCATAGTTGCTCCATTCCCCCACTATTAAAAGAATCGTATCTTCTCTCTTTTTCTTTCTTGTTTTCTCAAGGCATGTACCTTTTAAGAGTTCATTCTGTTCTATCATTTCTAAGGTTTGTGTCGCTTGCTTTGTATTTAGACAAGGGGATGTTTCGGTACTCTTTCACCTATGTTATATATTTGACAAATGCATAGACTAACCCACTAAGACATGTTTATATTAGCTTTTGTTTGAAGAATTCAGAAACTAATACGAATACCTAGTTTCTCGAAATGGTTTCTGCACTCCTCGATCTCCTCAACTGCCTTCGGAGGTCCTACAGCTCCTGCCCCACCATCTCATGAGCGTTCGGATTGTCAGCCTTCCAGGAAGCCGTGGTCTCACTAGTGACTTGGGCCTCCATAGAGAGGTCCAGCTGCGCCTCTTGGTCTGGGGCGGTACAGGCTGCGATCTAGCTTAACTTCGGCCTCAGAGAAGGGTTCGCATCTCCCACTTCGCATCTCCCACCTCAGCTACCTTCCGTGCCTTTCCCTTCTTAGGTAGCATGACTTTTTGCTCAATTCCCTATGGACAGCGCCAACTGTCATCGATATGGGGCCGAACAATAAACTTAGAGGTACCCCTAGTCGGATGCGGAGACTGACGAGGATGTAGAGGGACTCAAGAAGAAGCACACAAATGACCAAGTGTATTAAATATGAGTGTTTAGAGTTACAAATAGCTTCTTCCTCTTCCCTTACAAGGGATCCTATTTATAGAGAGAGATGTAGATGAGTGAAGTTACAAGTTTATACTAGGAGCCTAGCTTACTCTTAGCGATATCTACATCCTTTGCACCATACGGGTCCAGCCAAGTCCCAGACTCGGGACCTTATCTGAGGTTGGCCTCGGACCTTGTCCAGGGATGGCCTATGGACTTCGCCGAGATTAGCTCGTAGACCTTATCAAGGTTGGATTTGCGGACACTGCTGAAGTTAGTCTTGTGGACTTCATCGAGGTTAGTTAGTGAACTTGGCTTAAGGTTAACCTCCCAATGGATGCCATTGCTTTGAGGGCATCGTAGGCCCGAGGTGACACGAGAAACCTCCCCCAACAGACTCCATCCCTTCTTTCCCTTCAAACAAGTTTCTGCTTTCGCAGCAGTTCCATTTATTCAACCGCACCGCAAATCTCCAAACGATCCATGATGTTATTAATTAATCTATGATTAATTCCTACCAATTCGGCCCTGCCTTGAGAGTTTTACAAACCCACAAAACTCTCAAGCAACACCACGTGCACACACACCCGGTCTATGGCACAACCCGAAGTCACACAACACACTCGATACTAATTCCTAATTTCACATTTTTTTCTTTCCTCTGTTCATATGGTAATAATGATGGGCTATCCTCTAAATACAAGCACAAGCTTCAGCAAATTACAATCCCTGATATTTCCACTTTGCAAAACCGGTTGGTCCAATCCAAATTGTAAACTCCTTATTCATGCTTGTTGTTCGGCATGCCGCAACAGAATGCTACATGTAATTTAATACACACAGATAGAACAAGTCATACAAGCGTTAAATCAAAAGGAGATGCCCCTGTTTCTATCAACAAGGGTGATTTTCATCGCCTATCAGAAGCCACTGATTCAGCAGAGAACAGATACTTCACGCGAGAAAGGACTGAATCGTGCGCTGGATCATACGGATGGTCCTTGGATGGGATCTCCAGTATAGCAGGGACAGGTTTGTTGTAGCTATCCACCAGAAATCTTATCATGTTTGCAATCTGTCACACAGACATACAAGAAAGACATAAGTAGCTATGCTATCGTCCAATAGCATTAGTTAGATATTGATTGTCCTTATGCACATCCGCAGGGATACAACGTTTCTGTTAGCTCTCTGGTACTGTGGTACATGATTTCAACAGTCGTACCACTTAGCAGTTGGCATGCTGACCATAGCTATAAATATAGTTTGACTTGAATAGAGTTCAAGGAGAGGTTTCTGTAAATTCTGGAAAAACAAAGTACCTAAAATCAAGTCTAAAAGCACATTTTCTTAACTGAGTTGGCAAAATTATTGATGCACATAAAACCCTTGTTTAGGTGCTCCACTCTCAATACACAAGTAAAATCGACAACAGGAGAATATATCCAGTTTCATTAAGAAACTCATTCATTTTGTTTACAACAGCAGGGGTTGACTCCAAATAAACTAATCAAGACTAACTTTAACCCCACAAAACACGTGACTTCCTCCCCTCCCCTCCCATTCTCTTTATTTGCATCGACATATTTACAGGATTCTGACCTGCCAATGTGTTGATCTCTTCAAAGTACACAAAGAATATGCATCTACAAGTGATGGTTCACTTACATATTGGCTGATGAGCACAATAGCAATATCCTCCCTCGCAGTAAACTCTTTAAATGCATCTTCAATCTGTTTCACTGTCGTTTCTGTAGCATGACACAACAAAAGTGGTGACATCAAATCCTAAGGATCAGCACATGTAACAAAAGTATGAAATAATAGGCAACACGACTAACAAGCATTGCAGAAAGAAATGATAACTAGAGCTATGTGTCATTAGTAAGCATATGAGTTAAAGTAACACATGACGTTTTCTAAAATAGATGAAAGCTCAGGACAGAGAAAAACAGTAGTGGAAAAGAAAATTAAATATTTCCTACCAAAATTATGATTAAAGCAAGCTTGTCTTGGTCCAACAGAATTACATTAAACTCCCAATTGCAGTGGAATAGGAAAACATGATATGCAGTAGAAGAAGATAATAGATTACCAAGAAATGCACAAGAAAACGTACATTAAGAAAGAATATTTTTTGGGCAGTATCACATAAATACCGTGGGACACCAATCAACAAATGGTGTTGTACATGTTCATGAATACTGCAGCAAATGCATGTTCTTTCCCTATTTCCAGATTTTAGAAAAGATATGGAAGCTACTTCCCTCAGTAGTTCAATATCTACTTTCTCAGATGGGTCAGCCACTTAAATTTTGTGAACTCCGAGCAAGCAGAACTTTGGAGCATCTAAGGGGTAGCTGATGAAAAACATCATTAACACGAAGAAGGGATATGATATGGAGCCGACCATTGATAATTTTGTGGATAACAGATATGTTTTTTTTATAGCAATCATATGTGCATTGCTAATTAAAAAGTTGTTATGCTAACAAGTTGAAGATATTACTGTTATCCACAAGAAGGTAGTTTGTTTTCTTGCGCAGATCAACATTACCAACTCCAGCCATCAAAAACCCAGTGACAGTGTCCTGCAAGAATAAGAAAGCATGCTTTTGATGTCAAAACAGATCCTGACAAGATATGTTGGATTCATCAGAATCAGATAACTTTGTTTTTGGTTGTTAGTGCTATGTTAGCAACAGAGCTATGTCAGGTCTTGTACAACAAACTGGCGTTACAGTAAGAAGTCAATTTCTGAATGATCCAAAGGCTATCGATGTGATAGCTCCAGAAACATACAGGATCTATCCTTACTGAGTTTCCCTGAATCATCCTCATGTCCTAAATTATTGCCAACCCTAGGACGACTGCCGGAGTAGGAAAGCCAGACTTGATTTATCCGGGTTACATACTAGTCCGCGTACCAGTTAAGTGTTAGGGATTCAACAAGTCTGTAGGCAAATCTTAATTTGCCTAGACGATCCCAAAAGGATTCAAGAAGAAAAACTCAAGCAAATAAAAAAAATTAGGGTAAAAAAGACGATAAGATGACCTCGTCAGCGATGATGGCGATGAGCGCGGAGGCGTTCGTCGGGATGTTGGCCCTCCCCGCCATTACTGCTTCCTGCGAACAACCAAGCAGCTGCAAGAAATGGAAGAAATAAACCAAAAGGGCCGGAGAAGAATCCCTAAAGGGATCGAACGAACCTTACGAAAGAGAAGCAAGCGGCGGCGAACGAGGGATCTCGGAGGTGCTCTGCTCGGGGAACCATCTCTTGGTCGCCGGAGGGCCGGGTATCAACGATAGTGGAGGTGGGCCAGGCCCGGTGGTGGCCCACCTTCCAGCGAGACTAGATAGGGATGCGAGTGGTGTGGCCACGGGCCTACCCTTGTCAGTCCACCCTTCCTCCCAATCTGTTGGCCGCTGGCTATGCTTCTCCACTAGCGGTGGTCCCTATTAAGTTACATTCACTAACTAATTTATTTAAAAACTTAAACTAATAAAAAAAATAGACAATTAAGGGTAATTCACCTGTACAATACTCTTAAATCTAAGATGTGGAATATAAGTAAGCTGCTATTTTTTTATTACGCTAACTAGATCTTGAACTCAAGATCTCTTAGCTTGGATACCATATTAAGTTGTATCCACTTACTAATTCACCCAAAAGTCTAAGTTGATAAGAAAAGATAGAAATTAAGGGCAATTCACTTATATTTCAACACCCCTCCTCACCTATAGACTCTCTTAAGGTTAAGACGTGGAATAGAAGTGAGCTACAATATTTTAATTGTGCCAACCGGGTCTTGAACTCAAAACCTCTTGACTCGGATACCACAATAAGTTGTATGCACCAACTAATTTATCCAAAAACCTAAACTGACGAGGAAAGATGATCAGTTCGCTTATACTTCAACATCTCTGACGGCCCTCAGACCCTAGTGTGGTAAACACCGTGACCATAGTGAAGGATGATGAAGGTGGGGTTAGACCCGTCGGGCTTATACTTGTGGGGTCTTCCTCGCTTCCTCTTGACCTGTTCATCCTGGTTAACCCCCCCAGCCTCCGCTCCCCTTTAACATTGGTGCCTCGAGTGTTAATACTGGCACAGGCACTATGGTGTGACAAGGGTGGCGAGGTCTCAACATGGAGAGCCTGCCCTGGACAATGTGCGAGGTGTGGAACAAGAAGGCAACTCTAGCATCAAGATGGTGACGGTAGCCACCAGTTGTGTGCGGCCAGATGGTGGTGGATGTAGTAGTAGGAAGAGGAGAGGCTCGATCTGGACGTGACTAAGGACTCCCTGGCATCCATTCATGGTTCGGGTACTGTAGCCTGCAGGATCCCAGTAGCAAGTTGAGTCGGACCTAGGATTTTGTTTCTTTTCTTCTTCTTCTCTCTCTGGAATCTCATGGAAGGAAACACCAGAAACCTCAAGGAAAATCATCAATTAATCTCTATCGATCAGAAAGCTAAAATGAATGGGGAGCGCAGTACAGAAAGATTCGATCTTTGATGAGGAATGGCGAGAAGCGATGAGGAGGGCGGGAAGATGATCCCTAGAGGCACAGGAGGCTTCGATGGGTTGCCATGGAAATGGAAAGCATCCCTTTCCTTCCTTCCCTTCCCTTGTTGATCTAGAGAGGAGATGAATCGAATCAAGAGGAAACTGAAATGGGGCAAGGGAAGAGAAAGGAGGCTAAAACCCTTACCCTAGGGAGGGAGAGAGGCCTAGGACAACCAAAGAGGCAAGGAGAATTGAAAAGATCACATCCTCTAGGCCTACCTGAGTGTTGCCAGTTTCTAGGCCTGCCTGAGTGTTCTCTGTCTGTCCCTCACACACACGACTTATGGTTTTTGAACCTAGTGCAAGTGTTTATGTGAACAAATCGAATGCTGATAAATTGATAAGCTGGTTCAAAAAGGCTATCCTGATAAGCCACCTTGAAACAGCAACAAAGAAGCCACCTTATTTGTTTATTTGAGAGAAGGCATAAGTCGAAAAGGAGTAGGCCATATACGAAGAACAACTCAAGTAGTAGTAGTACAAGAGAGAAAGATGCAAGGAAAGAAGGATTGTTTGTGATATGAAAGCCAGATCCTTTTATAGGGAAGGAGGTGGATTGTAAGGAGGGTGATGGGCAGCATGGTTTAAGGTCAAGGTGGTTGACTAGAGGAGGATGAATAGGGGATATAAAAAACATTTTAGCTAAAACCGAGTTTATAATATGGAAGAGTAAATCAAAATACTTTTGTATAACTAAGACCTAAATCAACTAGTCTCCCTAAGTGCACCAATAATCTAAGTCTGTGTAAATGTTTGCAATCCTAGGGTGCAAGCGAGCAATTAAATTCTAGAAATGTAAATTAAGTACAAGAAAATAACCACAATTGACAGTCTCTTTTTACCATGGTGCTCGTAAACTTGCCAGACCCCCTAATCACATGAGGTAAACCCAAACAAATTGGACCAGCTCTATGAATTAAACCAACCACCTCAAATCTACTAGTGGTAACTTTTTCGCTATTTGGGTAGGTGAGTTCTAACCTTCACAACAACACTGAGTCTTCTCATAAGTTTCTTTGAGAAGATCACCGAGCACAATACCTTCATAGTCGTCTAGGAGTCAGTAACCTCTAAGAATAATAAGTTAAGTCCCTTGCTTGACTCTCACCTCTAGATGCAATATATATAACTAGAGGCATCTCTCTTTGCCCATAAGGTGCAACATATACATAATTAAATGAAAAACCTTACACTAGCTCAAGAATGATGAAATAGGAACCAACAACTTTCTCCCAACCGACTAAGGAAGTCTTTATATTCCCCACCTTAAAAACTAGCTATTGGGACGAAGTTAGCTGATGTTCGGTAGTGCCACCATACAAGGGCCAGTACTACCGTGACCCTTGTAACAGCTAGAAAACTAGCTGTTACAAGTCACTAACAGTATTACCACCCACACAAGGTTTGGTACTACCGCGCTCACCGGTCGTACCACCATATAGGCTGATTGCACCGCACGACTTCAAACCAGAAATGGTGCTTTTTGGAATATAGCTACTGGCAACAAATGTCGTGTAGTACCGCAAAGCCGATCATACCGTGTGATCTAACCACTTACCATTAGCCAGTCTGACTGCTAGCGAATGGCTAGTCAGACCACACACACAAGGCTGATCAAACCGCCCCGATCATACCACCACACTTAGAGCGGTCATATTGCCGACGATCTGACCCCTCACACAGAGCCGGTCTGACCACCACGGTCATACCGCCACACAAAGTGGTCATACCGCATGTCATTTTTCAGCAAAGACAATACTACATATACTTCAACAAATATGCAAAACACATTTGCAAATTGTAGTGTCATGTATACAAGGATCAAGGCATGATTCATAATAAATTGCAAAACATATTTGCATACTTTAGAATCATGATACGAGGATTAGGTACATGGACTCAACTCATTTGCAAACCTAAGTCACATGCTACAAAGATTGTGCATGAGCTACAACTATTTACAAAATACATTCACAAATATAAGCATCATACCACAAAAAGTAGGGAATATGGACTATAACCATTTGCAAATCTAAGTCACATCACGAGGATTATGCATGAGCTATAACTATTTGCAAAACACATTTGTAAATATTAATATCATGCCCTAAGGGAGTTAGAGGAAGTGAGATTGAGCTATCAATATATGATAAGACTCCAGCTATTAGATATGACCCCTCTTAATAGTTCAGTAATTCTATACTAGTAATCTAGCATTCTAATCAAACATCAAGACCTATAAGAGACTATGAACACATTTTAGCCTTTGCTAGTTATATATTTGCCTTGTGTATCCTCTGAAAATTTAATGACGAACATTCTCACTTCAAATCCGGATTCTTGCCATGATGTGCATCAACACATGATCAGTGGCGAATCCAGGATGAAAATAGAGGGGGGCTCTACTGTTAAGACTATAACACAATATAATCAAACCAAGCTATGTTTACCGGTCTTTTGCCATTAGACTATCAAATTCATACATGAATAAGAAAAGAACAAATTGAAAATATACAATACAATAAATTTCGTACCTTACTAATAGATAATGTTCCCCCAAATGTCCATAAAAATGTGAGTACCGATCTGTAGATAAGAAATATCAAATTTAGTGATACAATATTAAATTGTGAATGTTCATAAACATTAAAAATGAAATAAAAACATACCACTAAGTCACTAAATCTGATTATGACGCAATTTCACTCTATGAGTTTTCATGTCTTGAAAGCGTTGAATGATTCTTTTATTATCAAGGCTTCTAAATATCTAGATTAAATTCATGCCGAACTTTTTTAGCTTCAATTTGCCTTTCTATGGTTGGAGGGTTACTGCTAGTTGCATTGTTTGAGAAATATTTGTGCAAAGTTCGCTTCTCTATTTTTTGTAAATCTAAGAATAATTAAGCAGCAACTAGTTAACTACTGATTAAATAAATTGTCTAATGAACTAATGGTTAATGTACTATTAAACAAGAGATGAGTAAAGAAATACCATCTACTGAGGAGGGAACTGGAGTAATTGAGTAAAGAACTCGGGACCGCCGGCCGGACTGGAGTAAAGAATTAGGGACCGCCGGACTGGAGTAAACAAATGCCACCAGCCCACCACCGATCGGACCGAATCACAGCCTCACAGGCTCACTGAGTCACGGTCACCAACAAATGCAACAAAGCCCCTGCTCACCTGCTGTACTCTCCCGGTCTCCCCACTCCTACCGATTTTCTTGGCGATTTCTGGTCCTCCTGGCAATGCGAGTGGTGACTCCGGGCGCCAGCCTCTGGCCTCCCCTTACCGGCTTACCCCCTCCGACGTCCGCGGCCGGCGGCTCCCCCTACGTCCGAGGGCGGCCGCGCAGACCCCCTCCGCCTCCCGCCTCTCGGCTTCCCCTCCGCCTCCCGGCCCTCCGGCCTCATGGCTGCCGCTCGCCTCGCGCCTCCCCTCGGGCTCGGGCCTCGGCCTCTGCGGCTGCCGGTTCCCCCTCCCCCTTCGCCTCCGCGCCGACCGCCTCCGCCTCGGCGCTTCCCCCTCCAGGGCTCTGGCCTCCGGGCTCCCCCTCCGTCTCCGCGCCGACTGCCTCTGCGCCGGCGCCGACGCCGACTGCTAGTGAGTCCCTCTAGGCTTCTACTGTTCCGATCTCGGATCTACATCTACTGTTTGTCTTCCTCCAATCGGACCTTATTCGCTGTTTATTTTGGGTCGGGCTGGCTGGCTTGGGCCGCAGCGCCTCGACCGAGTCTACCCAGAGTCTCGAAGTGTTCGATGTCATGACGGGAGGAGGGGTCGAGGAGGTGCTCGAGCACCCACTAGCACCCACGGTGCATTCGCCCCTGCACATGATACAATCTTCACTTGCTTTCCATTAACACATGATATGTTTTCTCTTGACTTGATGATCAACTCATGACCATCTCCTCTTCATAATCTTGATCAACTTATAACCATCTCCTCTTCGGGATTTTGATGTGTATCAACACATGATACATTCTATTCTTAATGACCTTCAACTCATGAAGTCATCATTTATCCCAAACCTTGGTTTGATAATCTCTAATACATGAAGCTATCCTAAGTCTTCCATCTCCATGTAACCTAACTTATTTCACAAACTCAAGAAAAATATTAGTTCCACAAATGGTTATTTTCAATTGCCAAAACTTATCATTAACACATAATGACAAGACTATATTCTTCACACGACATGACGAGCAACTTTATATTAGATTGGATAGGGTTGAGCCAACAGTAATGGGGAAGAAAAGGCAGTGTGGCGAGGCGATGAAAGGCATTGCCGACCGCTGGTGGTGGAAGCGACAATAGGGGAGGGGAAGGAGGTGCGCAAAGCAAAGATCAAAGTAGAGCAAAAGAGCAGGGTGACAGTGGAAGGGGAGATGATTGGGAAGGAGGAGAGGATAGGGAGCGTGGGTAGCGATGGGCGTCAAGTTGCTGGGCTGTGAGAAAGGAGAAGAGGTCGGGTCGCTCGACTACGGGCTAGTTATTTTCAGTTTTGACTTATGGTTTTTAGTTACGGCTTATGGCTTTTGAGTTATTTATGAGAGAAAATATGGAGTAACAAAAACTTACGTACAATTTTAACCAATATAAATAAAGTTAGTACATGTTGTATTACAATTAACTTGTAGACCATATCTTAAAAAGACATTCTGTTTGAAAGCTATTTACTATAAAAAAACAAAAAAATAGCTTTTAGAAGCTGAAAAGAAAAGACCCTATATGAGAAGGGGGTAGCGTGGCGTGACTAGTTGTGTCCATACAAAAATATTAGATATGTTTGGTTAGACGCCAACTTAACTTTGCTATACCCCAGCCTTGTAGCACATAAACTTAGCAAATAATAGTATCTAGTTCATGGTCATAGTTACATCACCAGCTTTTCTTAGCTCTATGGCCCACCTATTATAATCTTAAGCCCCCTTTTTTTAGATTTATAGTTTGACTTTCTATATTATCTAGCTTTTAAACGGACTATCTTATCAAAACGAGGTTTACAAGTTAATTGTAGTAGATATTATCCTAACTTTATCTATATCAATCAAAATCGTATACGAGTATCTTTCTCCATACTCTTTCTCATAGACAGTTAGAATTTAAAAATTGAAGGTAAAAGACAAATCACAATATAAAAGAACCCATGTAAGTCTGGATTCATGTGTCAGTGTGGAGTCTATTTTTAAATAAATAAAAGATGTGTCGATGTGGAGTACAAGCAAACCAATCCAAATAGAGTCGTATGGCAACCTGCCTTTACGATAGGACCAGATGCTTCTCAGTTTCAGGGAAAAATAACCATGTTTGCTAGGTAAAGACCAGAGAGAACCACCGGTCAGAATGGAGCTCTCCATTGCTTTAGCAACCCATTTTTTTTTTTAAAAAAAGGACTGCCAGCGTATATAGGAACACAAATAATTAGTGCATTGCTCGAAGCTTTACATATGCCATGGCCGACTGGCGATTTTTTTAGGGGCAAAAATCACATATATAATACATACATATGAAAACTAACGGATTCGGATTCTATCGTTCTTTGTTGGTGGGTTGCTGTTTGGGGGGCATGCAGGATCAACCCTTCCTTGAAAGAGCAGACATGAACCCGGCAAAAGAGAGTAAACATGACAGTATAAAGATGTCCAACAAACCTGCCTATTTCCGCAACAAATATCAATCATATAGTGAACCAAGTTTGGCCATACTGTGGTCAAATGTTCACAAGAATGATCTATTGATTATTGAAAGCTTTAATCCATCCAATCAGTGCAACACCGCCGCTAACCACTAACAAGGAAGAAAATACAACTATTTCCAGCAAGCTACAAATGATAGCAAGTTAAAAACTGATCGCTCAAACCGCAATTGATTAATTGCAGAAATCCATTGACACCATCAGCGCATAAAAGAATTAAGAAATTGCCTAAAGAATCTACATACTAAAATGAGGAGCCTAAAGCTGACAGAAATGTGGTCGAAAAATTATAAGTCCTACAAAATTACTCCGTCTTCTAGCTGTTCGATGGAGAAAAACCTTTTGCTCTCCCTCCACGAGCTATCAATTTCACTGACAACGCAGAAGCTTTATTAAATCAACCCTATTCTGGGATTTATGCCGTCGGCTACTGCTAGACTTATTAGCCCCCACTCGCTCTGATTCATCACAAGATGCTGGAGTGTGAGGTCCTCCTTCGGTGCTTGATCTGGACATGGGAAAAAAGAGTCACACAGAAGAAAACACAACCAGACACAGGATAAATAAAAACGAGCCATCAAATCAATTGTAACACCACCTTGACATGCTAATGGTTTTTTTAATGTAATATGTGCATAATCATAAACAAAAGTATTATTTGTCATCTTGCAAGCTGTAATTCCAATGATAGAAAGAAGCAATAGTGATAATACAACAACAAAGACTTTTTCCCCCCAAACAAGTTGTGATAAACTAAAAATGAAACCTCAAGGTCAAAGAAACGAGAGTCTTGTAATAAAATCTACAAGGTTAAAATCCTAAACCCTACATCCTGCCATCTGAACCGAGAGCCTAAAACACCGCCTCTAAATCTTTCTTATATCATGGATTTAGTACATGGGTTGTTAACTTCCATACGCTCCTATTCAAAGCCAACTCTTTATACATTCCAATCTCTCTAATCTCTTTTAACTGCTTTCTTCTACGTCAGTCTTGGTCGATCTCTATCTTCTCATGTTTTCGGTACGTCTTAAAATTTCACTATGTACTAATACTTCAGAAAGCCTCCGTTGGAGATATCCAAATCATCTCAGACAATGTTGGACAAGGTTCTCTTCAATTGGTGCTACTTCCACCCTATCACACTACCCTAGTGATAATAATTTGTGGAAATCCAATTCCCAACAGCCTTGGATCATGCTATCCTAGCATCTCCAAGCAAGCACATCAACCGGTACCAATATCTAGACCAAACTAAGAGCAGAATGAAATAGTTAAAATGAATGTCCATACCTATCTTCATCACGGCCAGAGCGTGGAAGCAATATAAACCCTTCACCATTATTAGGATGGCAAGCAGGACAATAGAATGTTTTTGGAGGGGGTCCACGCAAATTGATGCAATCAAAATGATACCACTCATCACACTGATCACATGCGATCATGGCCCTGTTATCATATGGCTTACGACATATACAATAAAGAACACTGCGGTCTCTGAGTACCTGCAATGAAATGTTGTTAGTGAGAAAAGAGCAAACAAAATGCCCAAGAAATAACGAGATCTAGCATTGACATATGTACCTACCTTTAGTTCCTTCTCAACATGTACAGATAGATTTTGCCCTTCAATAATAAGTCCATATACAAGATCAAGTGCAAGCTCACCAGAATCAAACGCAACCTGCATCACATCATAGTTTTATGGTTTGCATAGTTCCATTTCCATCTTAGGAAGCAAATAGCAAAAAGATCTCACGTCTCACCTTTTCTGCATTGGCCAGCCACTGCAGACTGGTTTCCTTTATTTTACTAAGCCCTAACTTGAAGAAATCTTCACCACATATCTCTAAATTTGAACCCTAGAAATATCAATGCATTAAGACATATAACAGGCAGAGTCAATTCAAAAATCAAAATTAAATTCGTATTGAAAAAAAATTAAAGATATAGCTTTAAATGATGCACTAAACACGAGCCTAAGAGGCTCATACAACAAAAGGGCACAACTTGCAAACAAATCATGAACATGTTACTAAACAAAAAATTGTCAATATGGCCACAGTATACATGATAAATAAATTCGAGTTACTAATCACTTAAACATCATACAAACTTTGATATTTGTTTTCAATGACAGAAGACATGAGCAAGGAATCTGTTCCATTATCAGAACGGTAGGTGAATGGTTCACCGCACCATATCAGGTACAGGACCAATCCTGCCAATCTTGAAATGCCATGTATGTATGTAACACAGCTGTAAAAGACCCCCTTTTACACTGTTATTTTCTGTACATCTCAGTTGCACACATTGGTATCACATTGATTGGCAAAACACCTAATAGGCTAATATGGTGCACCATCCATTATTGAACTCCCAAGTAAATGGTCTAATAAGACGATTTTCGTGTACAACATCAACTGTATTACCTCTTTGTCAAGGTGCAGTACTTGTTGGATCGATATCTTTTTTCCACCACATAAAAGTTTATGAATTTGTTTCTTCCACAAATATCTGCTCAACACTAGCTCAACGTTGCAGCTGACTTGGTGATCATATAAGCCAGCAGCTGATGTTGCCTATCAAAAATGACAAAAAAAGTGAACAGAAGTAGCACACTGGCTTATTTTTTTTAATACATCCATCACTTCAGAATTGAGAGCATCTAAAGTAATAAACCACTTGTTAAAAATAGGGACAAGACTGCCAATGATCACCTTTAGAGCAACTAGAAGAGATTTGTACATGACACTAAGATCTTCTCCATGGTAAGAATCTGCATCATGCAAAATTTGCATCAAATAGGACTTTAAGTTAAGGCCCTTCTTGACAATTTCTTCCAACAAATCTAACCCCTCAATCCTGTAAAATGTAAAGTTTTAGTCAACCAGAATGAGGAAGGTAAGTTTAAATTAAATATTCATTTTTAAAATTACCCTGTGTAGAAACCCTTTGCAGAATCGAGGAGTTCAACAAGTGCAGTAAGTGCAGGACGGTTCCCTTTAGACATCTGTAAAAGTTAATCGATATCAGACTATAATAGGAATAATCGCCTTAATCAGATTTATCAAACCAACAGTTACCTTTTCTTGTATTCCTTTCTCTAATGGATCCCCACTTTCTAAAAGGAGGCAAAATGGACAAATCCATCCACTTGTCATTTGTGTAGAAGCAAGAAGTGGTTCCACACAAGAGCTGTGGTACCTGCTCAATCAATCATTCAGTACAGAACAAAAAAAATGCAAAAAAAAAACAATATAAAAGTGACATTCAAAAACAAGGAGATATTAGTTTGACAGAACTATTCAGTTGTCTTGACTTAATACTAGCAGCTTACATATTTGAATATTCATTTCCTTTTTAACACAATGAATTGAGCAAACAAAGAGCATGTTGTTACTTCGGAGTTGGACAATGCATCTCATGTAAACTAAAACCGTGATAAGCAGAAGCAGAAAATTCTGCAATTGACACTTCAGGCAAACATGAAAAACCAATCCAAGCACCTGTACCTTACCATTCTTGACATATCACACATCTAGATGCTACACCATCTCCCACGTCACATGACCAGATGACACAAAATCCTTTCTTCTTACAATTCTCAACATATAACATAGAAATGTTGTCCAATGATCCACTGATCTGAAATAGGAAACTAAAATGTTCAGAGTATTTGCCAAGAAATAAAAAAAAAAGAGCAAACCTTTAAACAGAAACCAAACCTTTAGAAGTATGGAGAGCAAAGAACCACTATCAAGGCCATCAGGAAACAGAGTACAGAGGCACTGAGTGAGCCACTCCTCAACCTTTTTAATCTCAACAACCACCTTATCCATCTCAGAACAATCAAATGCAACAGACTGACCACTGTCCTATAAAGGTTCAAGTATCACAGAAGTTAGCATAAGACATCCAGCATGATAGAATATAAATATATAATCATTGTTTCAAGAAAATGTAAGGATGAGGGTAAGTAAGTTCCAAAGCTCACTATGTTGGATATCTTACAAATCTAAATTTTAGCACCAGCTAAACAAATAAACATGAATACAAAAAATGCAAATATGCTGCAAAAACATTTACAAGGCTTTCGTACTAATGTTACAAAGTTAACAAAAGCACAATGCATAAGACATTCAGCATCTAGATATTGTAACACTAATAACGTACTCTCAGCCTTAGCAGTCCAGCCCAACACTGGTGATCAGGCAACACAAAGAAAGCGTTACATTGCTCCGTCCATGATCTGAAAGAAAGGAAGATTTGTTAAATAATAAAACAAAGTGATGGCTTGCGACATTACTCAAGTGCAGTAAAGGAGTGCACAAAACACATCACACACAAAGCAGAAAAGGGTGATAGCCTAGTATAATCTGTTAAATCATTTTGAAGATAGCTGCAGTTGTGTAATTCAACTTCAATATAGTAGCATGACCTCGGTATTCATATTTATGCACATGAATAACACTCATATATTTAGTTTAGCATAAGCATTTTGGATATAGATGACTTACTTATGTTTGTTTATAGCATCCTCAAGTCTGGCAGTCATCATAGGATAAGGAACAACAATTTCCTGTGACAAACAAAAATATAATGCAGTTGAAACAAAAGAACAACTGAACAAGTGCATGTTAGATACTTAAATGGGAAAGGCGGATCAGTTCGAAACACTTGCCTGGTATTCTGCTAAAATATTTTCAACAGTTTTCAATTTGGACTTTACAGATATTTCAGAATCAGGAAGCAAAGTAAGTGATTTTCTTAGCCAAGATAATCCCCTCATCAACAATGTAGCTAAAGAGCAATCCGACAATGAGGCAGGAAGGTGGACAGCTGCTTCAATTAATCTATCAACATCCTGAAAGGTCAAATTTAGATGTTTACGCGAGAGAATCAAAATTGTTAATTTGTTAATGCTTTCGCAAATTCAGCAACACATTTAAGATAATATTGAAGACATACGAAGAGAAGAGGAAAACTATCTTGTGAAGACAACAAAGGTTTAGACAGCAAACAATAAATTTTTTTACTTTAATTCCAACAGACAGTGAGGATCAGAAAAGGCATGCATAGCGACAAGAAAACCAACTCAATACTATGGTACTATGGTATGAGGATGGACCAGTGAACTCTGGCCTTAAGGAAATCCAACATTGAGAAAACACAAATTTTAAAAGCAAATGTCAATTGAAGACTTAAAGTGATGCCAACTAAGCAAACGAAAAAGGGAACTTCGAACTAATACTTGCTGAAGAATAAACAGCACATCATGATACTTGTTACAACTAAGAATGATCATCTTCATCCATGGAACCAAAAGTGCAGTTGGAAGAGAGGAAAAATAACATAGGAGTCTCATTATAACAATAAAAGCAGATGTATAAGTTAGAAAGCATAAATCAAACAGTCTTACAGTACCCTACTTTACATTGCAAGAAAATAACTAATCAAAATGGCAGTTGCAGAAAATGACAGTTAGAATGGTGATAGTGTGCATGTGAACAACAAATTACCTCTAACAAGGGAATCATGCAGCAGAAAGACAGTGCGTTCAATATCCACCTAAGTGTCAGCAAGCAATCCTTCAGTTCATGAAGAACCTTGAACTCAAAACCAAGAGATAATCCCTTTTCTATTTCTGCATTAATTTTATCTTGCAGCTCCTCCAAATTTCTTTTGAGTGGGTTAGAGTTGATCACATTCAAGTGCAGTAAGGTTCTTGAATTGCCTAACAGACTTAGTGAATTATGTTCCCATTCTTCAAGATTGCTGAGAATAGACTTAAGTGCTGAAGTGTCAAGAATGACTTTCATACTTGCAGGCTGACTGATTAAATCCTGTGACACGATGAAGAACAGAAGATTATCTAAATAAATATGCCCACTACAAATAAATAATAAGTCGTATTACTGAGCCATATTATATGAACCTTTAGTTCATCAACTTTAAGAAAACTTTCCAATGCAGGTTTATCACGTCTAGGTCTCAGATAGGCCTGACATTTGTCAATCCACAACTTAGCAATAGCAATCTCTGCTTTCATATCCAGTTCAGAAGGAAGGATAACTCGTATGTTCTCTGAGCACCTGAAATTGGAAGATTCAGTAGGAAAAATCATCTGATTCAATAGCATAAGAATATAGCTCTCCATGACAACTCGTACCGCATATGATCTTCAAACTCAGAGAGAGAAGCTGATTGCTCGAGGATAAGTCGAGCCTTCTCTTCCCAAGCGGTGGCATTTTTCAGCATCTGGGAGAGATCAACAAATAGTTGCTCCTCTTCAATAGTTAATCTGGCAGATTAGTAATAGTAAGACAGCCATAATTATCCTATACAATATTTAAAGATTGACAAATCAATTAACTTACATGGAAGCTTCTTTTAGAACTTTTTCAACCACCTCCATGGACATTGGTGTTGCAAGAGCCTGTTATATACTTGGATATTATGTGATCAATTCATTATCTATGTAAGCACAGAAAAATATGTCCACCCTGAACAATGGTGTGGAAACTACCAAACAATCATGTATGGGCAAGAACAAGTAGATATATTCATAGGCAAAGATAACAGAACATTTAACTAGGCTCTGATACTGGAAATTAGAGGTGAAAGTATAATCACAGCTTGCTCAAACTGCACTATTAGCTCATAGGGCACAACATAAACAGAACTTAAGGACAAGAGAATTGATTTTGCCATCTCACTGAAGAATGCTTACTGCAAAACTTGAATTACATGAGAAACTAATTCACTCTATATCACTCGTTAAAGCTCAGGTAGCACAATATATCAGTGCTGAAGAAATTCATTCTATGTGTGACAGGAAAATAAATTATACTAAGATGGTCATTGACTAGGATCGAAACATAGATACATGACAGTGGAAAGGTCTTTGTACCACAAACGTTGGTCTTTAAGATATTAGTAAATAAGCAGCAATTAATGGGATTTTCAACATAAGTAGAAAAACAGTGTTCACCTAGGCGCTTGTCGGGCGGCAGACCAGCGCCTAGGCAGGCTAAGCGGCCGCCTAGTCGGGCCAAATCGGCAATATATGTTTCAATTTTGTGAATATCTAGAGACAGCTACATAGTGAAAATTCTCTAGTGTCCATGTTATGAACTTTAGTTCATAAGGGATAAACACCACCGAGAGGATGGCCGGACGGCGTCGACGTAAGGGGGGAGAGAGAGAGACTATAGATGAGAATGAATTTATTATTTCTTATTTGGTTCCAATAGCATACGGCAGCCTCCTTATACAGATAGGTTCCCCCTAATAGATAGAATCTAATCTCAATCATTTCTCTAACGAATAGAAACTAATATCATATCTCTAATAGATAGAAACTAATTTCTAACTTATAATAATGAACCGGTTGGGCCCAGGGCCCACACCCATGACAGCCCACTCATCAGCAAGAGCTACATAATCCAAAATTTGCAAGAATCAAATGATGGTCTAATAATGTGATACCTAGATGTGTGCTAAAGAGAAACCGATTAAATAGTTTTTGTCAAACTAGGAAACAACTACACATCACAATAGTCCTCACTCTCAGTTACAAGGTCTGAAAAGCACACCTCGGTTGCTTGCTTCCTGCAGAAGGACCTCCTCAGTTCTTTCTCAACAATGGGCAATTCATCAACTGTGTAGAATGATATCTCTCGTGAACATGAATAATAATAACTAACCGTTTCAAATATAACAATCACCCTGAAGTCCTGAACAAAAGTAATTACACAGCATACCTTGTACTCTCAGTGATTCTCCATCCTTCAGAATGCCTGACAACTCCTCAACAACGTTGTGATAGTCATTCCTTTCAAACAGTTTTCCGAGTATGTTATTAGCATGATTCACCCAAGAGCAAGCACCTGAATAATGTTGCTTAAGAAGGTTCAGCTCTGGGATGCTGAACTTGGTACCATCCACCGCGAGGAGGAAACTCTCCAGCTCCTGGAGCATTTACCACAAAAGTCTACATTCATTCAAATGTAATACAATCAAAGAAATGCAAAACAGGAGGGCTAGTAACCTTCAGACTAGGTAAGTCTTGAAGATATGATTGACAACGGATTCTACATGATTCAGCATCTTTCCACAGCTCTGAAATAAGATCCGTTTCTGGAACTAGAACTCGAAGCTGTACCATCTATCAAGATTTAAAACATTGTCAAACACCCATCAGATCAGATTATCAGTTTATGCAGAAACATATGAAGGACAAAGTGCATCTGAAAGAACTTCAAAGGGGAAGTTGACATAGCAAAATTTTGTGGAAAAAAAACAAACCTCTAATTTCAGTTTATTCAGGAAATCTATGTCAATAGTGCCCAGCTTATTTTGTTCAAGGCAATCACATGCTTTCTTCAACCAAGACTGCAGAAATGAAATGTAAATGTTCCAAAAGTTAGGACGCTCAATATGTTAAAAAATGGCCATTGCATTAGCATGGAAAAAGAAATTCCACTAGTTTATAACGAACACCAGATCATCCATTTCCCACCCATGGAGTTTATACCTTTGCAGAAGAAATCTCACAAGACAATGTTGATGTTTCTGTTAGCTCAACTGGGAATTCTGAAGCCCTAGAGTACAGAGTTTCCAAGTCATCAACCTAAGAAAACAGGATAATGAATAAACACCGTCAACAAATATATGAAATAGAAGGTGGAACCGTGGAATAACTTCGTTTTGTATCTTAAACAAAAGTGTTTCCGGTTTGTAGTTATTTAATGGAAAAAAAACTATAGGTTTGCTTATGAACAAAACAACAGCTGTTGACATATGCTTACTGTTAAGCAGGATGATAATGCAACATTTATTTCATTAATCATCATTTTTCCTTTCTCTACATAGGCCTGCAACAGGGAAATCAAAATAACAGTAAATTTTAGGGCCTGCAGTTGTGTAACAGTAAGCACTACAAGAGTACTCGATTTTACATACCTGTAGTTGTGTAAGACTAGGCTCACAGCATGGGATACATCTTACAGAAACTAATTCTTCGATTTCCACATAATTTACTTTCTCGGAACAAGTGTCATTACAAAGCAGAAATTCATCAATTTTGGAAAGGCATTTTCTAACACTCAAAGCCCATTTCTTTGCCTCAGTTAATTTAAGTGTCATGTTCCGGACCTAAGAAGCAGACAGTACCACAGTAAATACAAGTCATTCAATTGTTGTGAGACTTCTAAGCAAGTCACAGCATATTCACTCGAAGAAACATACAGAATCCATGTCATGGTCACCCCAAAGAAATTGTTCAGCATCTTCTAAGGCAGTGGCATATGCAGTATCCAGGAATGGCATATTCAGAATATGATCAGATTTTGAAACCCAATCTTCTGCAAGTTGTGCATATGATACATAGTGATCTTTGACCTGGAAATGAGCAGATAAAGCACCCCTTACAAACAAGAAGAAAAATAAAACCATAATTGAGGTGACATTCGATATAGTGCAGCATAATTTCTTACTGCATCAGATGGTCATGAAATCATGGTAAAGGGAACCATTGATAATACAATGTAAAAAGGCAAGAAAATAGCTCCATGCGTACTCTTGTTTAATGGACAACTAAATGCAAATATGCAGAACTTAACAAGTAATGAAATTGACAGAGCAGTGCACTGCAGTCCATATCAAACCTTTTTAGATGGTGCACAAACATCATTAAGCAAGAAGGGGTTCTGCTTAACATTCTCTCCTGGGAGACTAGTCTTAGAGACCTCTTGAACTAAATTACCCAACTCTGCAAGGGTGTGGCGGTAAAGTAAGCGATGCTTCTCTGGACAGCATTCACAAAGGTGCTTCCAGTGCTGGGAAAGAAAGAAACGGAATTATTCTTAATAAACTTGGTTTAAATCTATTTTATAGAAGCAATGTCAGTGCCACTGCATAAGATGAAAATCCTCATCAAAAGTTGTTCTTTTGCTTCAGTAGAGCAGCTAAACTATAATACTGGAACAATGCATAAAGATGGCATGGAGTTAACAACTGAACAAGCAAAACAATGGCATAAAAAAGACAAACCTCAAGGCAAACATAAGAAGACAGTCTACAGTTACAGGAAACCGCTGAAAGATACAGATACTGTCGGCAAATAATGCACGTAGGGTCCTGCATAGTGAAAATTATGAATGGTTAAAAAGACACCAACGAAGTTACCATGACATGGGATGAAGATATATTAGTAAAAGTACCTCTTCACTTCCAATAAAGTTTGGGTTACTCTTTGATGGCATTGCACTGGATTTGACAATCCCATTAATCCATAGCTCGTCTCGGCATTTTTTCTCCTTCATAAATAGCCTCTCTATTTCTCCTTTTAAGTAGGAAAGTGATTCAGTGTCCACACCATTCTGTCCAACATAAAGGAATATGGACATTCAGAAGCTAGCATTGTGTGCAGATTATAATTACTAGAATAAGAACATTATGTAGTAAAATAAGATACTCCAATGTAAAATCTGGCCACTCAACATTGAACTGTGATCAATTCAAAAAAAATAAAAGGCTATAATCAGGTATCCTAATTCATTCACTATAACACAGATGAGCAAGTTACTCAGCATCATGGTGCTAGGTAGCAGGACCATAACCTTTAAGTTCTTCATTCTTCAACAGGATAAGGGCATGTTTTTTTTGGCTGCGGCTGGTGGCTTTTGGCTGCGGCTGATAGCTTTTTGGCTGTTTGCGACAGAGATTGCGGAAAGAGAGATACTCGCTTGCGATTTTTGATGATACATATATTATTTTTTTAACGTGTACTACAATTAACTTGTAGACCCCATCTTAAAAAAATACTCCGTTTAAAAGTTAGTTACTGTAGCAAAAGCTAAAAGCGACTTTTAGAAACCGCAAAGAACAGGCCCTAAATTGTAAGAGTGGTATGTAATGGCCCACCCCAAAGTGAAACAATAAGCAGCATCACATAGTCACTAATGAGTGATGATTACACAGTGCCTAGTAAGTACACTGCAGCAAGAGGAACACCAAATTTTGTATCCCTTTGTGGTAAAGAAGCTCAGGACAATCATACTACCCTCCAGCAGTTTTGCTTTACGTGATAGCTGCCCTAACGCGACAATGCCCCAGAAGTTTACTTTTTTTTTGGACAACATAAACAAGACACTGCACTCACAGTCTCACAGTTTGAATAAATGCATATATTTTGTCACTTATGAGATATGATGACAACTGAATGCTGAAACTTCCTTCAGAAAGCTAAGTAGCTAATTTAAAAACTGATGACCAAAATTCCAATAACCAGGATAGTAGCATACGAATTTTACAACAAAGGAGGTTTGCTGACTAGTGACAAAAGGGTAGCATAGCAGAACAATCACACCAAACTAATACAGAAGACGAAGGCAGCCCATAGCTAATAGACATTCTCTGACCTTTGCAACCACATACAAAAGCTCTTCATGTGACAAAACAGGTGCCTTACGGTACAAACGATATAGTTCAGCTCCAATACCACCGTGAGGTAGCCAATCAGCAGAAGCAAAATTTACAGCCTCAGCACAATTTAAACCTGAAAATTAAATGGTACATCTCAGATTTGGAATAATATCATAATTGAAAGGGAAATGACTATGCCTGACTGCCCGTATTACCTAAATTGAAACCACCATGGAATGACCTGGGAAAAGTAATTACAAAGTTGCCAGGTTCCTGAAGAAAGCCAACAACAAATCACGTTAAATCCTGTAGATATATTGCAGATCTGAGAAAACTTACTGTAGATTCCAATTCCACAATATCAAATGGAATGAAACTAGTAAAGAGGATACTTGTGCAATTCAGCAACTAGTAGCATGTACAATAAATACTTAAATAGACAAAATGGCATAGCAAGAACATCCATACCATGGAACTATGTCATCACCATGCCATAAAGAACATCTATAAAATAACAGTTGTGTTCACATGTTTGGCTGTTTGAAAACAAAGTTTCCACTAACCTGCATCACGCTATAAACAGGAACACCATTTGTCCGTAAAATCGATGGATTCAACATTGTGACAAGGTGAAAGAGCAGGTCAGGTTGTGCATCAAATAGATCAGGTAAAGCATTGCGCATAACCTGCAGGGGTATAAAATGTTCAGGTCCCACATAACAAGGCTCAAATGAGCTGCAGCCCCTTCTGGATCAAAAACGATAAACCACGGTCGACTAAATTCCATGTTTCATCATTCAACCATGAAGATACTAGCCATGGTTATTAAGTCGACAAGTCGATACTGTCCTTCTCAGGACCGACTTGTCGACTAATCGGCCGACTAGTCGCCGACTAGTCGACAGGTACTGTTTGTATGAATATATATATACAGAGAAAGATTTTATTGCAATTTCAGAAAACAAGAGGGCTAAATTGCAAAATACCAAACCATATAAATTGCCCCCACGCCATTTTTTCACTAACTCCGCCGCCCACTCCCCCCCCCCCCGCTTCGACTCCGCCGCCCCTACTCCTCCCCCGTCCCCCCGCCGCCCCTCCTCCTCCTCCCCGCGCCCCTTCCTCCCCTCCCCGATGCCCTCCTCCTCCTCCCCGACGCCTCCTCCCGGGCGGATCCGCGCGGGCCCGCTCCCTCCCCGCGTTCTCCTCCCGCCCCCTTCTCCCCCGCCGCCCCCTATTCTTTCCCACGACGGAGACCGGAGCCGACGGCGGCGAATCTGGTGGCGGCGGCGGCGGTGGCAGATCCGGCAGCGGTGGCGGCGGAAACAGTGGATCCGACGGCGGCGACGGCGGAGACGGTGGATCCGGCGGCGGAGACGGCGGATCTGGTGGCGGCGGCGGCGGATCCGGCGGCGGCGCAAGTCGAGTCGACCACTCCAGTCGTTCGCACGCCACCGACTTGTCGACTAGTCGTCGACTAGTCGACGACTTAATAACCATGATACTAGCATCACTGTCTTTTGTTCTTTCTGTGAGCCACTTATATGATCATTAACAGGAATTATTGAGGAAATGAACAGTAAAAGAATCATGTTATTATATTACCTAAATAGCAATTCTCGCTGTCTGTCACAGGGAGCATTTTGTTGTATGTTTCTTCAAAATATAACCAAAATACACGGGGGTAACTATGTCTATGCCTTTTTCTAATATCAATGTTATAAGCATATACAAGTTATATATGGCCATGTATCAATCGATGCACATCTCCTGGTGCGGAAGACAAAAGATACTATTCTCCTGGTGTGGAAGACAAAAGATACTACAGAAAAAATAATTAGAAAAGAACATTTCAAACAAATATATAGTCAGAACAAAATTTGTTCATAACTTCCCTAATAGTATAATCAGTGTTCTTTCCACGAGAGATATGGTGTGTGTGAACTAATCAATCCATGAAATGGCTCGATCTTTTCAGTGACAGATATGCCACATGTTTTATACTATGATTACACTATAGCCCAAAAGCAGTTAGGCAAGCACAATAACAACTGCTACTAGTAGTAACAAAAGAGTTACCACAGTTGACACAAAAGTAAACATAAGCTCCACTTCCCAGTTCCCACTATAGCAAATATGATATGTTATCTAGTTGTGCAAGAACAGAATGTAAAGTATTCCTGTGTGTAATGATCGATATTCAATTGTATGAAACTGAGATGCTGATATTATGCCTACGACATTATAATATACCTGCTCAAAAGCATTTGCTTCTGCTCCAGGTACCCCATACCAACATTTTGGCTCGCCCCTGAAACAGATGGTGAATAGTCACATTGTACCCCCAAAATGAACAACTAAGTGTATCCTCAAAATTTAACAACAGTGCGTACAGAACATAACAAAATTGCTAACACGCAACTCCTCAGATAAGATCAAATAATAGATTGGCTCATTGCAGTAATCGATAAATCAGTAGAGCAAAAGTAAAAAAACAATACATAGATCGAAATATGCAAAAAAAAAAAAATGATAACCAACATAGAAGATAGCATATCCAACAAGGCAGAAGAAGCATAAACTGGTCTTAGCACATCCAACAAGGCAGAGGAAGCATAAACTGGTCCTGATATAAATGGAGTTATTAACCATTTATGTATCCATGTAAATGTGTCTATGCCTATAGTCTCAATGCTATATTACTGTCGAAGGATATTACTATGAGACGGTTGCATAGACCAATGCAACTGCCATGTGGGACAAATAAGTCTACACATCCTGCGAAACAGGAAACATTCTCACCGTCATCAGAAATTCAGCTAACTTTGAACCCTAATGCTAACATCATAAAAATATATAGAATGCTAGCATCATAAAAATCTATACAAGCTAACTGTCCATGCACCGGAAAAGAATCATATTTCTCTCTCCGCTCTTTGATTTATTACATCCATCTGTCCTCACTTTGCTTAGGAGTCTATTCAAGCCTACTACTACAACAAATGGTTGTTGTCCCAGTCAGTGTCTAAACTCTTTTGTCTTTTGCGTCAACATCCTTCAAGGTACTTAATCATGGTATCACCACTTCTTTTCAGGGATGTGTGTGTCAGTGGGGTTGGTGGTGCATATCCATATTTATGTTGGATAACACATAAACACTCAAAACAGAGCTCGTAATGGTTATATGATTAGCCTTCACATGAACCACTAAATGTCTTGACTAAGCTAAATAATAAACAGATCATGATACAACGCAATGGGGATATTTCTTCAGTATCAACTTGCCAAATTTTCAGTGGACCCAAGGAACCAACCTATGAACCAGGAAATAAAATGGAATTGTGATAGTTGTGTGCATAGATTTGGGAACTGCAAGCTCTAAGAAGACATGAGTGTGAAAAAGCATGTGTTAAACACAGTTTGAACTTATAAAAATATGCTCAGTAAGTCAATATATCATAGTCATCCCTTAATTTGGAAGCAGGTTCCTGCAACCTCTTTCAAGCTCATTTGAATTATTGAATAATAAACCAAATTCTGGATGATCTTTAGATGTTAAGCAATAAGCATCCTTACAAGTCTACATCATTATAAAGTTCAATCATAGCGCCTCTTGCTTACCCTATATTCACACCCAAAAAAAAACAAAGTTTACATGTTATCCAAATTTAATTATAAGATAACCGTGCAGCAACCAGACATACATGGAGCAACACTCAATAGTACAAATGCTTAACAATTTGCAAGAAGCTAGTGCAGGGAGATTTGCGTACCAATGTAAATAATTAATTGAATAAAAACAATGGTCCTCGACGTGCCAACAGAATGACGAAAATAACATCCCTATGTAGAGCCAAGGGACCATTACACCAGCAATGTTATCCCGGACCGTCCGAAGAACTGAGCGAGGCAGATTTGGAAAATTGTTCAGATTCCACGGGCTCGAGCAATACTTCTGCCACATCTCTGGGTCCACCGATGATGGCACCGGATCACCAAGACGAGGAAACCCACTTCCATAAATTGAAGTGTCCAAGTCACTCCCATACATAACCTCTAGCTCCCCTGCCTTCCCCTCCACAATCTCCCAAAACTGCTTCTCGATCTGAACACGGCTGGGATTCCTCTGCCCAAATGACCTCCTTCTCACCCTCTCATCAAATCGCTGTAAATTCTCGAGCAAACAAGTCTTCCTCCTATCGATAAATCCAAAACAATTCCTATCGGAGTTCATGCAGTCTGAGCAATACCAGTTCCCCGGAGGCACACTCTCAAGCGGAGGTGACAAGCAATACAAGTGCCACCCTTTATTGCAGCGATCGCATAGCAGCATGACGTCCCCATGCAACCCACTATTACACTGCTCGCAGACCTGATCCACTGCCTCATTAACCATGGTAGCCATTGCATCAAACTTTCTCCTCTTCCGCTTCATAGAACCAGCAGACACCGCATTCTTTCGAATAATGTCGCTACTGTTACCATGGCATCCATGAGAAGCCATTCTGCCGGCTTTCTTATGGATCGGATTTCTCCTTTTCCGGCCTCCAACACTGGAAAGTTCCCCATCCATCACTCCTCCAGAATCGTAATTGTTCCTCCCTTCATCCTGTGAGCCAGAAACCAATGGTTGATCATCAAGTTCCGCCTCTCCACAGTCCCCCTGCTTCTTCCCATCCCGTGGCACCGATCTGTTTGTGAACTGCTGATACTCATACAGATGCTCGTAATACAGCTGGGCGAGCACGTGCTTGGCACACTCGGAGACATGCCTCGGTGCCCTGTCGTCGACGAGGCGAACCACGTCGCCCCAGCGCTTGCCCTCGCAGGCACCGTCGTACCCGCCGAACCGCTTGACAGCATGGAAAAGGCGGCAGAGGTCGAGGGGGCGGCCGTCGGAGAGAGCAGGCGACTTTGGCGGGGCCTTCTTGCGGCCTCTGCGGTGTCCGGAGGAGGCCCTAAGGAAGCGGGTGTAGTCAAGGAGGAAGGTGTCGGGGTCAGCGGGGGCGGGGCGGGCGAGTAGGCGGTGGATGGGCTGCCTCTTCGTGGGAAAGGAGAGGGTGGCGACGTCGAGGGCCTGCGGAGGCGACCAGGACGGCGGTGGGACGATGCGGCAGATGCCGTAGGGCTCGGCGAGGGGGCGGATACGGGCGACGTAGGCGAGGGGGTCGGCAAATTCCTCCTCCGTGGGGCGGAACACTGGCGCTTCAGGGACGGAACAGGCGGAGGAGGAGGAGGAGGAGGAGGTGGTGGTGGAGGCGGCGAGGGGGCGGCCTTTGCCCATGGGCGGTTTGTTAGGGTTTCGGCCAGGAATGGTGGAACTCACCACTTCACCGGTGAGGTGAGGAAGAAGATGACGACGATGGTGAGATGGGGAATTTTCGCATTGCGAAACGGACCCTGCATAGTTTGGATTTTTCGAGAGCGCCATGGGTTACCACTTTCGGCTTATTGCTGTTCGCGAGGAAACCTTCTGTATGATTTTAAATGATGTAGATAAAATTGATATAGTATCTATTATAATTGATTTATAGATTCTATATTAAAAAGATAAATCTAATTATTGTAGATAAATCATAGACCGAAAAATAAGCATTTAGAGCCCGTTTGTAAAACATATTGTGTCACTCATTTGATTATCAAAGAACTACACCTCCCTCGCCAAGGAACAACCTGGCAATTGGGCCCTAATTCTTGCTGATATGGGTTGCTACTCGGGACACCATGCACCCACACTAGCAAGACACATGGTTAGCCCAATCTTTCCTCTCTCTCTCTCGAGTCGCAGCAACAAGCATGAGTGTTCCTAGTCACTCTAAGCTCACACATCTGGTTTATTTCTTCTTCCTCATAGCCCTCAACATCAGATCTCACCATCTTCTCCCTCTCCAGCCAAAGCTCCACCACTAAGTCGTTCCCCCTCTTCGGTTGATTCTTTTCTCCATTAGCTAGCTATATAATTTATAAAGAAGGTAGGGTAACTGTTGGATCCACGTCACCGGCAAGGTTCCCTATCTTCCACCGCCAGTAGACGTTGTCAGACCTCACCAAAGGCTCACATATCCAGCCAAGCAACGATCGGTCGCTAAAGAACATGAGAAATCGGCACCACTGGCCACACTCGTCTGCTATCTCGCCACGGCGCTGCCTGGTCCTTATTGTCTCGCGTCCTCATTGGTGGAAGGAAGCTTAATTTCACCCGATCAGCATATACTTTGTTCTAAATTTTTCTTAATTATTCTAATTTGTTTCAAGAACAAGAGACTAAATTTGTGAGTTAGGATTTCAATGCGATGATTGTTGACTGATTTTTGTCAAATTATAGGGTTGAGACTTAGTGTTTTAATTTGAAATTTTGAAATACTGGTCTAGCTCATTGCAATTCGGAGGTAAAATTATAGTATTTAACCACAATGTCTAATAAGTAAGCTACTGGACGCACTTTTTTATTATATTATTCTTGAATTGTTGAATATACAGATATCTAATTGATTTTTTCAATTAATTGGTGATGATTTCATGGATGATATATGTTGTAGCATGGGCACAACAGTGGGTACAAGATATCCCTTTCCCCTTGGAGAGATGCAACTATGAGAGCTAGAGAACCAACCAGGAGAGAGTTGGTGAGTGGAAAAATAAGTGGATCTGGCCCTCTCGTACCTCTTTTGCGGGTTTATATACATGAATGGGGTAAGATAAAAATTTCTCATCATACCCCTTAATAATTACAAAAGATGAGGGTAAATCAGTACATTCCCATCTATACACAATAGTATACTATTGGGCTTATTTCAAGGCCTAGTAGCTAAACCTAACAGGCATAGAGACTAGACACCCCTACAACAATACTCCCTCGACAATATACGCGGAGATCCTGATGGGTGAGCTGACACAACTAATTGCCCGCCCTAGCCCCCCGTCCCCCGACAGTAAGTACGGAGGTCACGAAGTGCGAGGAAAAGCAACTACTTGCTCGAGCCCTCGGGAGTCTGAACGCTCTAAATGTCCCAGAATCGGGTTCTCCTTTCACTAGTGAAGCCATAACCGTTCCCGTAGAGGTAAACCCTCTGAAGCAAGCGGTATATGGAGGCGAAGCCAGGGGTAGAGTCGCCTTTCTGTGGTGATGCCTACCAAAAGGATAGCGAAGTCCCCCGACGAAACCAGAGCCACCCTGTCGAGGTCGTGCCTCCAACGCAAGCGGCACGTGGAGGCGATGCCAGGGCCGAGCCACCCCTCCGAGGTGACGCCTATGAGGATGCGGCGAAGTCCCCGACGGAGCCGAAGTCGTCGTGTCGAGGTCGAGCCTCCGACGCAGGCGGCAGGTAGAGACGAAGTCGGGGGGCGAGCCGCCCCTCCTAGGCGATGCCTACGAGGATGGCCCCCCTTCGGACGGGCATCAACGAAGCTACGACCACGAGCTGGTCATAGAATATCTTACGACTATGTCATACTTGTACGATGACTTACGATCATGAAGTGGTCGTGGAAATGCTCATGTCCATAGGGTGGTCGTAAAAAGGTTGACGACTACGTCATGCTCGTAGGAAGTCTTACGATCATGACTTGGTCATGAGTGTTGATGAAGTGGGACGGAGGCCTGAGATACGCGCTCCCCTCCATCCCCCACCCTTCGGACGGGCGTCGACAAGTCACAACCATGAGGTGGTCATAGAATGGCTTAAAATCATGTCATACTCATAGGAAGCCTTACGTTGTCATGAGCGTCAATGAAGTAGGGGCTTGACGAAGGCTTGAAACGCACGCTCTATCCCCCACCCTTTAGATTGGCATTGACGAAGGCACGACCACAAGATGGTTGTAGAATGGCTTATGACTACATCATGCTCGTAGAAAGCCATACAATCATGACATGGTCACGAGCGTTGATGAAGTCGGCGGCGGGATGAAGGCTTAAAATGCACGCTCCGTCCACCACACTTCGGATGAGCGTCGATGAAGTCACGACCACGACTCGTGGTTGTAGAATGGCTTACGATCATGACGTGGTCGTGGCATCCCTCGACGGAGCCAGAGCTGCTACGTCGAGGTCATGCCTCCGACGCGGGCAATACGTAGTGGTAGAGCCAGGGTGAACAGAGCCCGAGCTGCCATGTCGAGGTCGTGCCTCTGACGTGGGCGATGCGTGAAGGTGGAGCTAGGGTCGGGCTGCCTCTCCGAGACGACACCTATGAGGAGCACAGCGAAGCCCCCCACCCGACGGAGCCAGAGCTACCACGTCGAGGTCGTGTGTCCAACGCATTCGGCGGTGGGCCGCTACTCCGAGGTGACGCTTACGAGGAGTGTGGTGAAATCCCCCGACAGAGCTGGAGCCACCACGTCGTGTTCGTGTGTCCGATGTGTGCGGTGGGTAGAGGTGGAACCGGGGATAAGCCACCCTCTGAGGTGATGCTACGAGGAGCGCAGTGAAGTCCCCCGATAGAGCTAGACAGCCACGTCGAGGTCGAGTCACTAACTCAGGTGGCGCATGGAAGTGGAGCCAGAGTGGTCTGCCCCTCCGTAGCTATGCCTTCGAGGAGGATAGCAAAGTCCCCCAACGGAGCCAAAGCCGCACGTATGATCACGAGGTGGTCGCAGAATGGCTTACGACTACGTCATGCTCGTAGAAACCCTTACGATTATGACATGGTCACGAGCGTCGATGGAGTAAGAGTCATCATGCCGAGGACGTGCCTCCGTCCCTCTACCTTCAAAAATAGTGCCCTCGGAGGCGTAGCTGAAGACGGGCACTACAGAGGCGTAGCCGAAGATGGGCACTACGCACACAGAGGTAGGAAGGCCAGACGACCGTTCCCCTACCTTTAAAAATGAAACCCGTGAAGACGTAGCCATAGTTGGGTGCTACACACGTAGAAGTAGGGAGACGGGATGATCGTTCCCCTACATTCAAAAACAGCGCCCACGGAGGCATAGCCAAAGTCGAGCGCTACGCATGCAGAGGTAGGACGCCCGAACGACTGTTCCCCTACATTCAAAAATGGTGTTCGCGGAAATGTAGTAGAAGTCAGGCACTACGCACGTAGAGGTAGGGAGGCTAGGCGACTATTCCTCTACCTTCGAAAATGGCGCTCGCGGAGGCGTAGCCGAAGTCAGGCGAAAGTCAGGCACTACGCATGCAGAGGTAGGGAGGCCAGATGACCATTCTCCTACCTTCAAAAATGGCGCTCGCAGAGGCGTAGCCAAAGTCGAGCGCTACGCACACAGAGGTAAAGAGGCCGGACGACCATTCTCCTACCTTCAAAAATGGCGCCCGCGGGGGCATAGCCGAAGTCAGGCACTATGCACACAAAGGGTGGCGAAGTCCCCCGAAGGAACCAGAGCCGCCATGTACGACCACGAGATGGTCGTAGAATGGCTTACGATGGCATTGAGCTGGTAGGACGACTTACGATCATGACGTGGTCATGGAAGGCACACATCCATAGGGTGGTTGTAGAAAGGCTTACTACTATTTCGTGCTTGTAGGATGACGTATGAGCATGAAGTGATGGAAGGCTCACAACCATAGGGTGCTCGTAAGTTTGTGGACGCACTCTCCGTCCCCCACCCTTCGGATGGATGTTGATGAAGTCGGTGGCAGGACGAAGGCTTGAGACGCGTGCTAAGTCTTGAAGTGTGTGCCCCATCCCCCATCGCTCGGACAGGCATCGACGAAGTCGACGGCGGAACAAAGCCTTAAGACGCGCGCTAAGTCTTGAAGCACACGTTCCATCCCCCCATTGCTCGGGTAGGCGTCGATGAAGTCACAACCTCAAGGTGGTCGTAGAATGGCTTATGACTACGTCATGCGCATAATAAGCCTTACGATCATGACGTGATCGCAAGCGTCGATGAAGTCGGTGACGAGATGAAGACTTGAAACGTGTGCTCCGTCTGCCGCCCTTCGGACGGCCATCAACAAAGTCGGCGGTGGGGCGGAGTCTTGAAGCATGCGCTCCATCCCCCATCGCTCGGACAGGCGTTGACAAAATCGGCGATAGGATGAAGGCTTGAGATGTGCACTAAGTCTTAAAGTGTGCACTATGTCCCCCACCACTTGGACAGGCGTCGACAAAGTCATGACCATGAGGTGGTTGTAAAATGGCTTAGTACTACGTCATGCTCGTAGGAAGCCTTAAGATCATGATGTGGTTACGAGCGTTGACGAAGTCGGAGCCGCCATGTCGAAGACATGTCTCCGTCCCCCTACCTTCAAAAGCATCGCTCGTGAAAGGCGGACACGCTATAAAATGGTGTCGTCGATGAAAATAGTGGACTCCCTAGTGGGCCATGCACAAATATATGATGCGTACTGTGGATATTACTAGCACGAGGGACTCCCTGGTGCGACACGCGTAGTGTGTGTTATACACCGAGGATGCCATCGGCGTGGGGGACTCTCTGGCTAGATGCACGGGGTGCTCGATGCATAGTGAAGATGTCATCAGAGTGGGGGACACCCTCGTTTATTTTATATTCCGTTGAGTGGCTCAGAACACACGACGTTCCTGGCGCTTTATACTCTGCAGAGTACGCTGGGGTGCGAGGCCACTGTGCAATTTTTTATACCGCATAGAATGGCTCCCCGACATTTTATACTTCGCAGAGTATGCCGAGGCACGAGGCTACCGTGCGATTTTTTATATTCCGTAGAGTGGCCCGGGAAACGTGAGGGTCCCAGTGCTTTATACTCCGTAGAGTATGCCGGGGAGTGAGGCCACCGTGCGATTTTTTTTTATACTGCTAGAGTGGTCCGGGACACGTAAGGCTCCCGGTGCTTTATACTCCGCATAGTAAGCTGGGGCGTAAAGCCACCGTGTGATTTTTTTATACTCCGTAGAGTGATCCGAGACACACGAGGGTCCTAGCGTTTTATACTTTGCAGAGTATGCCGGGGAGCGAGGCCACCGTGCAATTTTTTTTATACTGCGTAGAGTGGTCCAGGACACGCGAGGCTCACGGCGCTTTATACTCCGTAGAGTACGTCGAGACACGAGGCCACTGCGCGAATTTTTTTATACTCCGTAGAGTGGCCCGAGACATTCGTGGGTCCCAGCACTTTATACTCCGCAAAGTATGTCGTGGAGTGAGGCCATCGTGCGATTTTTTATATTCCATAGAGTGGCTCGGGCACACGAGGTTCCGGACGCTTTATACTTCACAAAGTTCACTAGAACATGAGGCCACAATGTGATTTTTTTTATATTCCATAGAGTGGCTCGAGACACGCGAGGTTCCGTAGAGTATGTCGGGGTGCGAGGCCACCGTGCGATTTGAGCACAAATTAGATCAAATAGCAGTCTGACAGGAATGCTAAAGCCAACAAGTGCTAAATATCATGCATGCATACTACACGACCACTTTGAAATTTCTCTACCTTCCAACCAATCGAAATCCAGTAGATCTCTCTCAGTGGCGACTCTTCCTCGTGCAGCTTCTTGCCCAGTCCCCATGGACAGCGCCATCTATTGTAGCATGGACACAACAGTTGGTACAAGGTACCCCTTTCCCCTTAGGGATATGTAACTACGAGAGCTAGAGATCCATCTAGGAGAGAGCTGGTGAGTGAAAAAAATGAGTGGATCTGACCCCTTGTACCCCTCTTGGGGGTTTATACACAAGATTGGGATAGAATGGGAAATTCCCATCATACCCTTTAATAATTACAAAAGGTGAGGGTAAATCAGTACATTCCCTTCTATATACAATAATATAATATTGAGCTTGTTCCAAGGCTCCGTAGTTAAACCTAACGGGCGTAAGGGCTAGGCACCCCGACAACAATATACTTATTTGCTATGTGGATAAGTAAGAATTGACAAAAAAAAATACCAATGATAGTGTTGTTTGTCACTTTATGAACTTGAAAGAACGTAAATACTAAAAGCTAATACAATAACTTACATTTGATCATTTTGCTGTTTTTTTACTTGAAAAGGTGCAGTAATTTTATTATCTTTTAAGAAGCCACCAATGTCGATCAACTTTTGTCTGTGATTTCGCCCTTAGTTTTTTCAGTTTACTGTAACTAACCAATATTATTATCGGGTTTCTTTTTTTTGGTAAGTATTTCGGTCACTACTTCTCATCATACATTGCTAACCAGTAGAAATGTTTGCTGCAGTGCATTTTGGTGCCCTCACCAACAGCCTCCTCTATCTTCCCACGCAGGAAGAAGAAAGAGTCGCGTTAGTTTTGCGAAATCAAAACTTAAATGTGCGTTCTCTATTAGTTTTGACTCGTCATCGGATCGAACTCGAGCTCAACTTGTATTCGTGGCTATTTGTATGTTTCATGGTTGATTTACTGCCGTCTGAATTCTGTGATTAGCTCCTTTTACTATTCATCGTCCCGATACAAATATTCATTACAATATCCAATATATCATCACCACCCACAGAAACCAGCAGGAGGAGGTAAATATTCAATCCAATACAAATTAAGATTGCATTTTTTAGAGGATATATCTTTTGAGAGATTTTCGGCAGGAAATAGTGGTGTTCATGCCCCGGGACAAGTACTCAACAAGCAATATCTATGATCGAGTACTTGAACTAAGATCGCTCTCACCCTATAACGCAGTACTACTTTTTTTCACCGGTTCACCTGTCACATGATAAGGTTAATCTTACCGTAGCATGTGTTGCATTGTTTGATATAGGTCGGTCAACTAAATCCAGACACCAGTGGCGAAGTCAGGAACAAAATCTAGGATGCACTAAGACGCTAAGCTAGATTGTCACAAATACTATGTTCTACTCTTGTTCAATTCAAATTCATACATAAATAAAAGAGAAAAAAAGCAAAAAAATATAAATACAACGAAAGTACCTCGGTAATAGAAATCACATCCCAAAAATATATAAATATGCTTCTGGTGAGTAGAGATAGGTCATCTGCATATCACAAATAATAAAATTAGTGATATGATAACTAATAGTAAATGATTATAAATATTCGAGAAAAACATAACATACCACTAGCACGTAAGATTAAATCATAAGGCAAGTTAATTCTACATGAAATCCACACTGTAATAAATGAATGGATTGCATAACCTTCCTGTTGTTTCTTTATTTCTGGAAAGGAGGAGACATGGATGTCTACAGAGCCACGCCTACACTTGAAGCCACATATGGCTGATGTATATTGAAGAAAGGAGCATGCTGGGAGATAGGCCCGCTCATCAGCTCGTGTGATGTCTCATCTTATGGATTGTTTTTACATAGTTGTGCAACAAATGGTTTATGAAAGTGCATCTATATTCTTGAACAGATGAGCATGTATCAATGCATTTTGAAACGAAACTGAATTTTGAAATTTTGGAATCTTTTCATTTGCTTTTCAATCCCTATGAAACCCAGCCCAAATCCTCACTAATCCCGGCCATCCATGGCCCAAACCCACCGTCGAGCTGACCTCGTCGTCTGTTTTCGCGCATGCACTGTTCATCGTCCAAAAACCGCCGCCGCCGCCTGATATTTTTGCCATCACTCCCTCCTGTTCATTCCCCGTCGTTGCCGCCCTCTCCTGTCACCCGTCAACATCATTCATTGCCTTGCAGACCCTTTGACAACTTTTGACTGCCGTCTCTCCGTGCATCATCTCAACTGGGAAGAAATCGGCCGCCGCTGACCACCTCCGTCTCACAGCCAACCTCACTCTCTCACGGCCGACCTGACAACTCTCCTTAGCCTTTGATCGCTGCAACGCCACCCCCGAGATGGCCAGTGCCTCTCCCCCATCCAGCAGAGCCGCGCCTCCCCGATCCTTCCCGAATTCTACCGAGCTCTCTCGCCACCTGGAACAGGACAAGGCGCCAAACCGCCTCCCCGCACTATTTAAGGCCCTGGACCCCTCCGTAGCAAAGCACGAACGCCCAACGAGCTCCCCTCACTCCCGATTGTAGCGAAGCTCGCCGCAGCACTGGCAATCGCCAGAGACTCTAATCTTCAATCTGATGATTTAGCCAATTACTTTCCAATTGCATTTACTCATAGCTTCCTCAAGCCCCCAGGAACACCCCCGAAGCCTCACCTTGGCCTCCCAAAACCCCTACTGCTCCGGCACCGAACGCCGCCGCCCGACTGAAGGAGGCCACCATGGACAACCCAAACCAGGGATTTCCCGACCAAACTGCCACTTTCCAGAGCTTCCCCTACCCCTAAGAATACTTAAACACTAATGCAATTATCCCAAAAGCCCTTCGATCATCCTTGTGCCATTCAAAAGCTCCACGGAGGAGGAACGCCGCCGCCGGCGATCGTCGGACTTTCCGCTGCCGCTGAACCCAAAAATGGAACCTCTAGGCCACCAGCAACCCATTCATGGCTTTGGAACCCATCGCAAATCGTCGTAGCACCGCCAAACCCCGTCGTCGTTTCCTCTGTTTTCTCGCCGTCGCGGTAGACGGAGGAAGACAATGACACTGTAGCAACAGGGTTCGGGTGAACAGTAAACCCTAACAAGTTACTATTCACTAGACCCGGTAACACATATATATGTCCATTTTGACCGTTTCGAGCCCGTTTACCCATTTTCGAGCTCCGCTTTCCCATACTAGACCTCTAAAAACCCTAAACCTAATTTATTTAGATTTTTTTGGATTTTATTTTCTTTCTTTTAATCCTAGCTCATTCCTTTGGGTGCGGATTTAATTTGCTTTCTTTTTGCGCTAGCTCTCGACTTCACAGACTAGCCAGCCCCGACAGGAGAAACTCAAGCTCAAGTTCAAGACTCGGAAGTATACGAACTTTTAGAATATATTGATCTGCAAGGTAAGTCATATGTTTTTGATCATATTGAACCTACATTCTTTTAATTATTTATTTACTGGTAATTTCGTTATGCTATTTGTGCACTGTTGTTTTATGTACAATAAATGTTTAGAATGACATGATATTAGTCATACCCTACCACCTGATAAAAGCTCAGTTTAATTTGAAAGCTACACTCACCTTGACAAGATTTAGTAATATAAATTATACTACTTAATTAATCATGGTAGTGTAGAGAACTCAACTGTTTTATACTACAAAAAGATCAAACACTTTCCCGATAGTATTAAAAAAATGGTCATAGGATAGGGAGGTAGAGCACCACAAAAAATTTGTTGAGTACGGTGATTTGTACTCATCCAATTCTGTGTGCCTGTTCTCCGGTAAGGGGCTAAGGGGCTGTCCTTAGCGGCAAACTGGTGCGATCCTATATTTTGCGTTCCCATCCATTTCTTCCAAACTCATGACGCTCTCCAGGTTTTAGATGGATGCGAGCTTTTTATCTTTTGGGAACGGTGTATGCACTCCTTTTCGATTTTGCTTTTTGAGAGAGGTGCACATACAATCTGCTTAGTTTCTGCCTTAACTCTCTTTATGCAATGAAAAAGGAGTATATTTCTGGTTTCAAAAAGAATAGTCATGTTTCATCAACTAGCACATTCTTAATCTACCTCAGAATGTAACTTTTCCATTGATATATTCACCTCATACTCTTGTTTTGTTCATTGGAGTATACTCCTTTTAATCTTAACATACTTGCTTTTCTAAACTATATACCGCCATGCATGTCAAGTGCTTCAGATAAATTTCCAGAGAATGCATCCTGCACCATTGCAAAGCTTCCCAGGTCCGGGCAACGTCGGCGTCGACGAGCATGAATACTCTCACCGGATCTTATCGGCAGGGTGGGTGTGTGAGATGACTCGTATAATAATGTTAGTCAACGGATTATTATTCACTTTAGCTGATATGAGAAGTGAAAGTACATCTCTTGAGTGTAGGATGAGTTATTCTACGCTCCACCACCTTTCGTGGGTCAAAACCCACATCTCACCTCGGTCAAAGGCTGATAAAGAAAACCCACCATCTCTCACCCCGTTAACCCCTAGGTTAGCTCTTCACCCACCTTTACTGTGCTAAGACGATGTAGTAATTAACTAGCTTAAATATAGTAAATTCAAACTTTCAGTGCAGTACAGCTAAACTTGATACAGTTTGTATTACAATTTACCTGTAGATCCCGTCTTAAAAAAATGCACCATTTAATGACGAATTACTGTAGAAATGAAGGCTAAAGCCTAAACATAAGCCCAAAAGAATTGAGCCTATAAATAAGATAAATGGCTTATGATATATTGTCATTCAAAATTTGCAATCAACTCATGTTTCTCTCTCCACCTGCTCTTCTGCGCTTAGCATGGCAATAAATCTCCAATAAAGACATAGTAAAGTTATAAGGATTGTACTAATACTAAGCGTTGTAGTGCCTATCTTGTAAAGACGCAGTAAACGAACAAGGTCACAATAATTTCCTAAAAAATAAAGATCGCGGTAAATCTCTTATAGTACTGCAGTAAAAATGCAAGGAGGTAGTAGCAAATCTATTATACAGATTTATTAAAAGCACAATGAGATCATAGTAAATATCTTGTAACGATGCTATAAACGCAAAAAAAGGTTGCATTAAATCTGTCATACAGGTCCAGTAAACATACAATGAGGTCATAAAAATCTTTTGTAACGATGCGGTAAATATATATGGAGGTTCAGTAAATATACAATGAGGTTGTAGTTTTTTTGTAACGGTGCGGTAAATATATATGGAGGTGCCATAAGCACACAAAGAGGTTGCCATAATTTCATTGTAATGACATAGTAAATGCATAGAGAGGTTTTACAATGTTAGGATATGCCGAGTGCTTTTATTTCACCCCCCTTTAGTTTTTATTACATCATAGATGTATTTTGAGACTTATATCATTCTGTTTCTCTCGTCATCAGTAAACTATTAGTGAAAATCATTTGTGAATCAGAACTGCTACTCAAAAGTTACAGCTAAAACAAGAAAAGAAACATTCTAGTACTAATAAAGAATCCATATTTATTCATTGCTTGGCTACGTGTCACTAGTTAGCTTAGTCCCCTTACAAAGTGGGTGCACGTAAGGTGAGTTAAGTAGAATAACGCCACCGTTTATGTATATACACATTCAAACCTAGGAAATCCAGCTAGCTTGTAGGCGATCGATCATGCATACGTTACGCGCCGGCCGGTGCAGTGGCCAGTGGGTGAGGGAAATATATGCATACATCAATTTAAGAGGAAGAACATGAATGTACACCAGCTTGATTCAGAGACCTTTCGTCGATCAGCTACAAACAAGCCACACTTTTACCTAATCCAGATCTAGTACGTACTGTTGAATCAACTGCGAATAAAGCAAATCAAGTCTGAAAATATGTATGGCATTAACTAGTTTTAATGCCAGGAGAAACAATGAATGAATTATATGGAGTATATTATAGCTGGCGAGATGGACCATGCCCGGTGAATGAATTATATGGAGTATATTATAGCTGGCGAGATGGACTATGCCCGGCCTGAAGCACGATACTATTGGCTTGACCTAGGCTCACCATTGCCCATGAAAGCAATAGACCGAGCCGGAATAGCACGATGCCATGGGCCATGCTTAGGCTACCACTTCGGCCTAGCGTACATGTCGACACCTGAGCCAAGCACGGTATGTTAGCCACAGTAGCCCATTTAGTCGTTAGGCACGTTTGACCAATTAGGCATGGCCTGTTTAGGACGATTTCTGCTCGTTAAGTACGGGAAGATCAAATTTTTTAAATTGTATAGCTATTTAGGAGCTTTAAAAACAAAAAAAATCTCACTTTTTTCTATAATAAATAGGCAGAAAACCCCTCATTCAGCCACCGTACAACCTCCACTCTCCTCTCTGAATTCTCTTGTAAAAATTTCGATCCACTTTGTGATAATTTGGTAAAATTCAAAATATTTTTTGCTAAAAATCCAAAATTTCAAAATCCACAACCTCCACTCTCTTCTCCGAATTCTCGTATGAGAATTTCGATCCACTTTGTGATAATTTGGTAAAATTCAAAATATTTTTGGTAATAATCCAAAATTTCGACATCCAGCTACAGTCAAGAAAAGAGGTAACAATACTAATTTATATATATTTTATTATTCTTTATTATGATATAAAAAAGTTAATAGTGTAAATTTTTATTTTTATTTTGTAGTTTTCTACTTTTCTCTACAGAAAATTTTTATCATTTTCTTGTAATTAATTTCGGAAATTCATCGGAGGATCTTGCATCCTTTGGGAATGAAACGGCTCCACCACCACCTCAAATGAGAGAAGAGGCAATACCATCGTCAGGCTCTATGAGTGCCATTGTGTCTGTAAGCACCTGAGCAAAGAAATCCATACCTAATACATCATAGGTGTGGATAGGTTTCGATAAGACAATGAAGCGAGACAAAAACGAAGGTCAGGTAAGATATATTGTTTGTAAAATTTATTACCATGAATTCTCTACAAAGTCTACAAGCGGAACGGTACGTAGCTAGAATTATAGTCCCAAGGTAGTTTGAGAATATATTTGTCGTTTAATTGACTCACAAGATCTACCTTTAAACTTTGATGAGTCTAATGTGTTTGAACACTACATTAGGACGACGCATAATCCTAAATTTTCTTTAGTTTCTAGACAGACAACTTGAGATTTAGTTAAATACAATAATAATTGTCATGCTAAACTAAAAGAACTCTTTAGATCTATAGTTTTTCAGTGGCCTTGGCCTTGGACATATGGAGTGGCTAAGGAGGATTATCTTAGTATAGTTACTCATTATGTTAATGATGACTAGGTAATGAAAAATAAATAAATTATAAGCTTTAGACTAATTGATGTAGCACATACGGTGAGAATATTGTAGAATGTATTATCAAAGTTATGAGAGATATTAGTCTTACAAATAAAAATTTTGCAATTACTTTAGACAGTACTACAGCAAATTCTAGGGCAATGGATAGTCTCACTTCTTACTACATCAGTGATGCGTCTGCCATATTGTTAATCTTAAAGTTAAATATAGTTTAAAAAGGTTGAATTTGTATATTCAAACTTTTTGCGATACAATACATTTCCTAAATCATTCTAACCAACCAATAACAGCGTATAAGAACTTTTGCATTATGATGAATGTACATCTAACAAAGTTTGGTTTGGACATACCAGTAAGGTGCAACTCTACTTATATGATGCTACATAACTTTTACCCTACAAGAGCACATTTGTTGTTTTTATTCATACGCACTATGACAGCCATGACGGTAACACTATTGACCGAGCAGCATTGGTATGTCGTATAAAAATTACTATCATTTTTTAAACTTCTTTTGATTCCACTGTTACTTTATCCAGAGTGTATTATCCAGTATCTCCTTTAATTTTGCATCACGTTCTTGCTACTGTGGGTCACTTGAAAGCTAATGAAAGTGAGATAGTATTACGAGATGCTATATGTGCTATGAAAAGTAAACATTTGAAATATTGAAGAGAGATTCCATATTTCTGCGAAGTTGCATTTATTTTAGATCTCCAAGCTAAAATTCAAGGATTCACAAATGTTGTTGCACTTCTAAATGATGCTGCAGGGATAAATTATTCTAGCTATTTTTCAGATATTCGTACTAAATTGTTTGATGTTTTTCAAAAGTACAAACTAAACTTTCAGAGAATTCGCTTACAACAATCTCCAATAGCACCCACCACAAGTAAGAAAAAAATGTGTAGACAAAATCTTTGATGCACCAGGTTCCTCCATTTAATCAAGCTCTACAACATAAGTATTAGAGCAACACACAACCACCGTAGCAGTGGGGAACTTTCTATCTTTTTGGATAGCAATCTCATGGATCATCGGTGTTAGTAATAGTTCCACATTGGTTATGAGAAAGAAAGAACAACTTATAAGTATGAGAGAGACCCCACCAATTGGACTAGTCTTTTGAACGGAGAAAGTCCAATACTACTTATAAGTGTGTTGCTCTATAGGCTTAGTTGTGTTCAGCTTATTTGGACCTGTGGCCCAGAGAGTAAACTCAGTTAGATCTAGACATGTGGCCAAGATTCGATCTAACAATTAGTATCAAAACCCAGACGTCTAACATCTCCTTGGACCTTATGGTTGTAAAAAGTGCCCAACCAATATGAGAGGAAGATTGTTAGGAATAGTCCATATTGATTGTGAAAAAAAGAAGAAACATAACTTATAAATGTGAGAGAGGCCCCACCCATTGGACTAATCTTTTGAGAGAAGACTCAAAACCACTTATAAGTGTGTTGCTCCGTGTGTTTAGTTATGTTTAGCCCATTTGGATCTGTAGTCCAGGGAATAAACCTAGTTGAACCTAGGCATGCGGCCAGAGTCCGATCTAACAACCAGGAAAAGCACTATATTTTGGAATTGTGGCGCGAGCATAAGATAACATATCCGGTATTGTCCATATTAGCACGAGATATGTTAACTATTCCTGTCTCATCGATTTCTTTTAAGTCTGCTTTCAGTTTTTCTGGAAGAATATTGGAGAGAAGATCAAGTCTCACAATGAGATGGTGAAAGCACTTCTAACAGTGGAAGACTGAGAACAAGTTAATTCACAAGCTCAACACTCTGTAGATAATACAATTTTTTATCTAGATGATGACACTTAGAGCATCATCAGTTTTAATGCAGCAGCAATCTAAACATTAATAAAGCTTATTATTATATTTCTATAATTTATTTTGTATTTTTCAAATTCTACACATTTTTGTTTGGAATTATAACAAATTTTGAAAATTTTCCAACCAAAATAGGTTAGATGGGCCTCCTTCGTCCGTCGGGCTAAATAAGCCTAGGCCGACACAACACAGCCCGTTAGTTTTGTGGGTCAGACTTGGATCTGTGACTCAGCCCACAGGCCGGCACAGCACAGCCCGTCCAAGCTGATGGGCTAAGTGGACCGTGCCTAACGGGCCCATGCAATACCGGATCGCCCAATTGGCCAGCACTAGATTATATTGGAAGAAGAAAATTCTCTCTCATCAGCAACACTTGGCAATATCATGCATGCTCCTATATATAGCTAGCTTCTTCCTTGGCCACCGAAAGTTAGGCAAACACACTATATCTTCTTCCAACCCCTCTCCTCTCCAAATAGTAGCCACTAACCATCACCACGCCAATGCACGCCTCTCCCCCCAAACTCCAGATACTAGTGTAGTAGCAGCAGCAAGCAAGGCAACAAGAAGCTGGAGACATAACTGCTGCTGGCTATAAATAAACAAAAAGAAATTAACTGGCATTCTATTCGTTGCACTCCTATTGCTATATATATCAGCTGCAAAATGCCTTCTCCCTCTCTGGCTCTGCATCTCTCCCGGCCTGTGTATAAATTAAGGCAGACACACAGTCACAAACACCTCTCTCTCTCTCCACAATCCACCACACATTAGCACTAGCTCGCTCCCTCCCCCTCTCCCCCCAACCTTTCTTGCGGTTCCTGCATGGAAAAGCAGCTGGCCGGTGTGGAAGCTAGCTAATAACTATGCTTTTTTTCCCATTATAACTAGGATTACATTACAGACAGCAACGCAATTAAGAACCTAGGGAAGATACATTTACCAATCAATGAAGTCACTTCTGTCTCCATCTTCCAGCCTGACGATATTATTATTAGCTAGGCCTAAGATACTCATACTACTGCTGCAAAACACAGTTACAATTACACAGCGGGATCGAGCTGGATATGTATGTATGACACACTCTCCACGGCAACAGGGTTACTTATTACACACAATATGGCCATGAAGAAGAAGATGAAGAAGAAGAGCTTACAGGGCAGGGGGAGATGTGACATTCTTTGGCGGAGGCTCCATATTCATATGTGTGCAGACTCTCTCCGGCTCTCCCTTCAACCACAGGTTTCGCAGCTCCCTTCTTTTCCAGCCAAGCGCTATCAAGGTGCCTGGAACCAAAAGTACGTATATAGAGACGTTCGTCCCAAGGATGTGAAGCTACACCAACTTCATTAGGCTCCAGGTGATACATAGATAGGTAGAGAAAATTACCCAGTGTGAAAGGCACGATGTAAAGAAGAGCAGGTTGGCCATGCCCGTCCATAAGGTTCAACGCAACGTATGTAATAAGAAGTCCTATGTGAGCATGAGTTACAGCAGGTTAATCATAGAAAATATTAAGCCCTAACTGTGTGCAAAGAGGAAAAGAACTACACTGTTCACAAGATATAGTAGAGCCTTAATAAATCTGAATGTGCAGAGAAGTGCCTTCTTTTTCCCCCTTAATTAAAGAGGTGCATGGATCTGCAATGGAACTTACCGGAGCCATAGGCCACCATTGACCACAAAAAGTAACCAGATTGCAAGCTTTTCTTGGCAGCACAATCATATCTGAAGAAAAATAAAATGAAAACTAGATGCTGAGATCAATAGCAAAGCAAATAAGGCACACTGAGATATTTCAAAACCACAGTTGCAAATAGCAGTTACATCTCTCGCGTGCCTGCTTGTACTCACATCAAAGGACCAAACCTTTGGCAAACTAACCTTAATGAAAATGCAACCAACAGCCCAGGAAGAAGGATATCACCAAAGCCAATGATGCTGTATCCACCCCATGGATCAAACATTCGTGGGATTTTTAGCAACATGGGCACACCATCTTCATCAGTCTTATCACCACGTGCAACCTACAAGAAGAACACCAGAATAACCAGCAAGCCTATATAATGATGCCACCAAACATCAGAATAGCTTTTCATAGTAATTACCACAATCATTACACTCTCATGAAACCACCTCTTGGAGACGAATACCCAGAAGATGTCATACAAGAATGCGCAGCCGAGAAGAACTGAACCCACCTGATCATGCCAGAAGGTAAACAAAACTCACGCACAAAAAAAATTATATTGAAAACTCGTACCAAAGCAGAGCACCATGTAGATAATCAAAAGTCAAGAACAGTTAGATTACCTTGAGGTTAGGTACCCTCACAATTTGGATGACAGTAACTATCAGTGCAATACCCTGAAAGTACAAAGCCTGATATCAATTGATGTGACAATTACATTTGAATACATTGAATACTACAGATAGTTGCACTCACAAGAATATCTTGCCCAATCCAAGCATAGGGCCAATGGCGGTAAACAGCCCACAGAACAGCAAATACAATGCAAAAGGGGCAAACTGCCACAGTAAGGTATGAGGCAGCTCCAAAGAATGGTACTTTCACAAAAGATTCCGCAGCACGTCTAAACCATCTGAAAGATTCCATGACTTTCGGTCAGTAATAGTGGGGGGGAAACACTCAAGGTGGCTGGAGAAGTTCCAGAACAATAATGCTTGATTCAAACAAACTCTCAAGCAACTCCATTGTACCTTGATAATAGAGCCACCAAGCATGTTTGCAGACCCTGCATAAACGCATTAATTAATGAAAGGAAAGGCAGCAAGAGATTAACTAAAACAGCAGTTTGGCATAACAGTCTAACTTGCAAAACAATGTTGGTTCACTGTAGTAGTCACAGATTATCCTACTTGGTGATTTGATAGTACGTGTACCATGAATAAAGACTCAGAGCGACTGATATTATTTACTGTTTAAGCAGCATCACATTTTTCATAGCCATGTTTTGGAAAGTAAAAGTGCAAGTCAGATGAAGAAATTACACCTCTACACCACCGATGCAGAAGATTACCACCAGTAGCTCCACAAACCAGGAAGACATCAGCTTGTAAAGCATTATTAAGAAGCATGATGCAACCACAACAAACATTATCGCTGATGTCATGTTGATATCTACCATTCCACTAGAACCTCCATCCTCAGCATTCAGTAAGCCCTCGTGACCATCCTTTACAACCAGTGCATTTGTCAGTCCCTCATTTTAGGTAGAAGATATATAAAAACTAATTTTCATGACATTACTAGATCATAACCTTCAGGAGCTTCTCCTGTTCACTAATGGCTTCTCTAGCACTCCATGCTGACCAGTATGACGCACAAAGGACAGTACCAACAGCCATGAGCCAAAGGAACACCTCTGCAGTATCGACTACAGGACGATCTGGAGAGTACAGCTGCACAGAAACTAAGGGAAGAAACAGGGATATGTCAGTAAGCTATTTTTAGGTAGAATACAAGAACCGGAATCCAAGCCAACATAAAGTCAAAAGCAAGGCTGGACAACAAAAGTGAGCAATATCATGTTTCACACGGAAATCGAAATGCTGATGGCCATGCTGAGTTGACAGGTTACCTGAGTTACCACCAGTAAGAAGCGTATCATGTAACACGGCACCTGCATCTTTTGGCAGAAGAACTGCAGGTATGTTTATATCAAGGTCTGTTTCGTTCTTTTCACAGACCATCTTGTATAGCTCTGCAGCGTAGATGCATGATACAGGTGAAAATCAGATATTTGTCAAGAAAAAATGCACAAATTCACCTATACATATATGGCAAGCCTTCAAATATAAATGCATGTACTCATAAACATTCATATGTGCATTAGCATTGGACTTTTTTTTTCTAGTTTTCACCCATTTCCATTAAAAAGGATGCATTAGCATTGGTACATTGCCATTTTCAAAACAATCCAACAAAGGGGAAAACCAACAAGAAATTGGATCGATAGTTTAATACCATAGTGACAACAAGCCATCAATGAAGAGAGAATAAGACGAATTTTAAACAATGCAGTCATTAAACAATAAAATGAAATGTACACATGAACGTTCATGGGAACCATGTACTCCTGAGCTGCTGCCTACATATATGATCAAGATGATGAATTTTTAGTAGATGGCTACAGACCATAAAATGCACAAGGATAAATGCCTAAGGGTTGAGGATTTCATCATCAGATAGTTAAAGTGAACTTGGTAGCAACAAAAAGTGGCATGTACACAGTATAGCAAATTATGGAGCCACTCTCAGTTCCCATAATATAGGACAGGACATTCCTCAAATAGACACATGAGGCGTTGTTAGAGAAGCATGGCTAGGATCATATGTAAAAATTTTTACAAGGAGCAATGTCATAACTCATAAATAGGGAGACAACGTACCATGGACATGGTTTATGATTAGTATAGCAGAAGCACCAGCAGCTTCCGCAAGCTTTGCTTTTTTTGTGAACTTGCATTTCCCCCTTTGGACTAAAAGAACATCTCCAGAAACCTAGGAGGGGGGAGAAAGGAAGCTGCGATTACTGGGATACAAAGGCGAGTTGGCCGGAGAAAAATAAGTGTAAGTTATTGCAGAGGAGAAACCTTGTCCTTTGGAGGAGTGCAGCAATCAATAGGGTCTGGCAAGGTAAGTTTAGTTCGATTGGCGCGTTTTTCCTTGGACACTATTTTGGGACCAAAGCGAGCACCAACACCAACATACTCGTCGTCCTCTTTGCCATTGACCCAGCTTTGCACTTTGACCTTAGATTAGCAAATGATTAATAGATAGCAGGAAGAGTATTCGTATACTATTTTACAGAGTGCATACATAATGGAGTATCCCAGGCCAATTGCCCGTTCAACCGACCCAAGAAAGTGCTAACAAGTAGACGAGCGAGCAGGGATTCTCTCTCTAGATTTACTTACAGGGAGTGGATGGAATGAATGAATCATATGATTGGTACGACGTCTGTGTGTGTGAGAGAGAGAGAGATACCAGGACGAAATCGTTGGAGCATCCGGGGATCTTGGGTGCCTGGTCGTCCTGGTGGACGATGTCGCCGCCGGCGGCAGCCCGCGCGAGCGCCGACGCCATGAGGAGCGCCAAAACGGCGGAGGCGGCCATCGACCTGGAGCGACCTCTCGATCTCTCTACCTCTAGGGTTGGGGCTCGGGGATGACGACGAGGAGTTGGAGTTTTTTTTTTTTTTTTTGAGATTACAAAGGAAGGAGACGCAAGCTGGAGTTGGAGTCAGGCTCAGAAAGAGAATACGCAGGCCCGTTCCACCACAAGGCCCGGCCCACTCTCGTAGCGTAGCGGGCTCGGGCCACACGTGCATACGCTTGCTCAAATCTTTCAGCCGGCTTATTACTCTCTCCATTTGTTTCAGAATCGTTGACTTTTCTCGGTTTCGTCCCTATTCTCGCGCTTCCTCGGCAACGTCACGACGGAACCCACCAAAACCCAACACCTTTGCATGGTCCCCTTCTCACTGCCAGATAGAAATGAGCATTAGATCATATCATACCAGCATAGGCTAGGTTTATCATTCTTCGGACCATTTCGTGTTATGCTGGCTCGGCCCAGTGACCCCATCATATCATGTCGTGTCGATCCGTCTCGTCTTCGATCAGGCCTAAGCATGACCTAAAGCCCACCGCACTAACATTCGTGTCATGCCAGCCCAGACCCAGTCCGAAGTAACAATTACAACGAAGGCGACGGCGACAATAGTGGCGGCGGCCGCTATTTTCCTTTCTCTCGTACCCACCTCGTTAAAAACTAGTTAAAATTAAATTAATTGCATAAAAATATGGGCACACAATGACGTAAATATTTTAGGGAAAAGTAAAATATCCTTATCTCCCGGGTATTGTTTTTATAAACCGGGTATTCAGATATAGAATGAAGAGGCCTATATATGTAACACTTGATTCATTAATCAATTTCATTACGTGATATCCAAAACAATACACACTTTTCACACATAGGTTGCATTTAAAAAATTACTCTCTCCATTTGTTTCAGAATCGTTGACTTTTCTTGGTTTTGTCCCTATTCTCGCGATTCCTCGGCAACGTCACGACGGAACCCACCAAAACCCAACACCTTTGCATGGTCCCCTTCTCACTGCCAGATAGATGTGGGCATCGGACCATATCATACCAGCATAGCCTAGGTTCATCATGCTTCGGACCGTTTCGTGCTGTGCTGACTCGGCCCAGTGACCCCACCATGTCGTGTTGTGTCAGCCCATCTCATCTTCGATCAGGCCTAAGCACGGCCTAAAGCCCACCGCACCAACGTTCATGTTGTGCCAGCCCAGACCCAGTCCGAAGTAATAATTACAACGAAGGCGACGGCGGCCGCTATTTTCCTTTCTATCGTACCCACCTCGTTAAAAACTAGTTAAAATTGAATTAATTGCATAAAAACATGGGCATACAATGACGTAAATATTTTAGAGAAAAGTAAAATTTTCTTATCTCCCAGGTATTGTTTTTATAAACCGGATGTTCAGATATAGAACGAAGAGGCCTATATAGGGGTGGAAACGAGCCGAGCCGAGCCAGCTCGAGCCAGACTCAACCGAGCTCGCACCGAGCCGAGCCATGGCTCGGCTCAGCTCATTTATGAAACGAGCTAGAATGACAGCTTGGCTCGGCTTGAAGTTTGGCTCGAGCTGGCTCGGTTGGCTCGCGAGCGGGGAGAGCGGCGGAGAGAGCGGAGAGGGTGGAGGAAGTCACCACGCCGCGGATTCGCCGCCGTCGGGTCGGGAGCGGCCCTTCTCCGCCCAGATCCGGCCTTGCCTCATTGCCACGCCGCGGATCCGCCGCCGCCGGCTCCCGACAGACCCTTCTCTGCCCGAATCCGGCCTTGCCTCGTCGCCACGCTGCGGATCCGCCGTCGGCGGCTCCCGACCGACCCTTCTCCGCTCGGATCCGGCCTTGCCTCGTCGCCACGCGTGGATCCGTCGGGAGGGAGGCAGCGGCGCACTGGGGGGGAGCGGCGAGGAGGGAGAGGGGCGACAGCACGGGGGTGGGGGAGCGGAGACGCCAGAGAGGGAGGCGGCGGTGGGGAGCGGGGGTAGGGGGAGCGGGGAGCGGGGAGGAGGCGGTGGGGGCGGCGGGGGGAGGAGGCGACGGGGGGCGGGGAGAGAGGGGCGGGGCAGCAGGGAGGGAGGCCAGCGGGGCCACGGGGGAGTGGAGAGAGCGAGGCAGAGGGAGCGAGGGAGGCGGAGAGAGCGGGTGGTGCGAGCGGGCGGAGTGAGCGAGGCAGATGGAGTGGGTGGAGCGAGCGGGCGGAGTGAGCGAGGCGCTGGTGGGCGGAGCGACCGAGCGAGCGAATATATTAGCTCCGGCTTGTTTGGGCTCGGGAGTCGCTCGGGCTCGGCTCGTTTTTGAGCCGAGCTATTTCTCAGGCTTGGCTCGCTAGAAAAAATTTTGAGCTCGAGCCGGCTACGAGCTCGAGTAGCTCGCGAGCATCAAGCTTTTTGTCCAGCCCTAGACATATATATGTAACAATTGATTCATTAATCGATTCATTACGTGATCTCCAAAACAATACACGCTTTCACACATAGATAGCATTTAAAAAATTACATCTACACATAATTACAAATGATGAAATTAAATAATTCATAATAAATAGCTTACTACCTACAGTAATAGTCAAAATATAACTTAGTTATATAGCCGCCATATATACCCCCGGTTAGAGAGAATATGCTCCGATTATATTGGGCATCTACCACTCCTCTGTCGGAGATGTCTACGATCAAATACATGGGTCCAGACCTGCAACTAACAAGATTTTACTAAATAATTTAACACAACTAACAAGGTTTTACTAAATAATTTAACCTGCAACGAAATGTTTATTGTTAAATAACTGCGAAGAATAATTTTTATTAGACACACGCTTAATTTCTTTCCCCTTTTCCTTTTCCCTTTCTTTTGTTCATCTTCTCTTTCTTTTTTTACTTCCTCCCTTTCATTTTTTTTCCTTTCTTTTATTTTCTTCTCCTCTTCTCTATCTTTTTTTTTCTTCCTCCCTTTTCTTTTTTTCTTCGGCCGACCTCTGGCCTTTCAGCCTTATCCCCTGGCCTCCCCCATCTTCATGGAGAAAAATCAGGAGAGCACTATCCTCTGAAGGGCAAGCGGCAAACCCTTTGCCTTCATAGAGTTGTTGTCTCCCGCTGCTTCATGGATCTGTATCACCCTTGTATGTTGAATCATGGGTATCTTGAAATCCTCCGGCCAGATGGCCTGTTGCAAGCTGGTGGAGAGGGGGACTCTGGATCTACTTGTCGAAGTGCACTGTGGGTGGCAGCTGGGACTTCGCGGCTCTCCACTCTCTCAATGGCGACCTCCGCGGTCGTCACCATAGGCACTTGCTGGCTCCGAGCCTCTTGCATCTCCCGCATGGTGCCCTAGAGATCTATTAGCTCCCGCTGCAACACTCCAAGGGCCGCCAGAAGGGTGCCCTCCGTCGCCAGCCCCGCAACCTCTGCCGGCACGGGCGTAAACGCTGCGAGGTGGCTAGCAGCGACGGCTTGGTCATCGGAGCTGCTAAGCACGTTGGAGCGGTAGGCGTCGCAGTTGGTGATAGGACTCGCCTGAGCGTCGAG